>PVIJ01002017.1:0-36590 GCA_004024925.1 Scalopus aquaticus
GTTTCTTTGAGTTGTTTCTTGTTTCTTGATGTGAGCCTGTATTGCTATGTATTTCCCTCTTAATACTGCTTTTGCTGTGTCCCAAACGTTCTGGAAGGTTGTGTCTTCTTTGTCATTCATTTCTAGGTATTTTTTTATTTCTTCTTTGATCTCCTCATTAGTCCAGTGGTCTTCGAGCAGTGTGGGTTTTAATCTCCATAATGTAAAAGGGTTCCTTTTTTTCTTTTCATGATTTATTTCTAGTTTGATAGCTTTATGATCGGAGAGGATAGTAGGTATGATTTTGATCTTTGTGTATCTGTTGAGGTTTGTTCTGTGTCCTAGTATGTGATCAATCCTGGAGTATGATCCATGTGCACAAGGGCATTTATTTCTATCAACATTTTCAGTTCTGAAGACATGTAGTAGTCTTCCTGTTTTCTAAAATGACTTACAAATGAAGGATTCTAGCTAATAGCATATTTTTTTCTCCAACTATGTTGTGAACCTTGCATGAATCTATAATTTCAAATATTTAAGAAATAAAGTGTGATGTAAGAACATGGATGGAGAGTTCATTGAGTCTGGATTTGAGTACTAGCATGGATCATTACATCTTATGAAACTTTGAGAAATGTCAATTAATCCTTTTGATTAATAGTTAATCACAAGATTCAAATCATCACAGTGCTCTAGGCCATTATTACTGAGTGATTGATATTTTTTGCACAAAATTTATTTTTCTGGCTAGTAGGTATTGTTGATTAAATGTGAGTTACTTCTTGGTTAGAATTATTTCATCATCTTTTGTTTACTTTAAGTTGCTGCCCTTTTGTTATGAAGGAAATGTTCCTGACTCACCTTAATCTACTTTTTTAGAACTAAAGTTAGATTTATACCTTCCTACACATAAGTTCCTTTACAATTACTCTGGGGCCAATTAATATTAGTGTTTCAGAGTTTGCAATGGCAACATGGGATGGAGAGAAAAAAAGAGTAAAACCAGCTAGCCCACATAGGGACCAGATCTATAGATTCTGTCAGTTTGTGGAACTCAGTATAAATAGGTCATATGGCTCAAGCTCGTGTAAATAGTCAGCATCAGATAATTCCTCTGACCAGAGAGCTTTGTCTTTCTCTTCCAACCCTTATATTGTCTGCCACTGATTACAAAAAAATGTTGGTGTTGAGGTGGGAATTAGCAAGTTACTGTGAATTTACTTTTGTACTGTGGAAATCCAGGGAGTGTCAATGAATCATCCAGAAACATCATAGTATCTGCATAAGCCCAAATATGTCTTAATGTAGTGTTACCAACACATAATTTCTTTTTAGAAGACCATTAATACTTACCTGTTATTTTGCCTTTATCCATTCTCCCGTCTCTATCATACATAGAAAATGTGTCACCTCTTCTCATTCATGGTAAAAAATAAGAATAACTGCTCATTCACGAAATACTTTCTCATTCATTGAAAAGCTATGTGCTAGGCACAGCGACATACAGAAAAAAAATGAACTGGAAGAAGTAGAGTTTCTTCAGAAAGCATATATCAAAGGAGACAAGCCAGGCACATTAATAACTATAAATACAGCAATGCAAAGATAGAAACTGTTCATTCATTCAGTTACTCATTCACACATTTACACATTCATTCAGCAATTGAGTATTTTTATATCTTGACACAAATCAGGCTCAGTACTCAATTTTGGGGTTCTAATGATGAACAGCAACAAAACAGTAGCAAATGGAAACAGCCTGTTTGGTACTTTCATCTATTGTCTGTGTGGTAGCGATGGAGGAGTGTTTACTTTGAGAGCATCGCTTCTTCTTATTTTATATATATATATATATATATATATATATATATATATATATATATATATATATATATATTCCCTACCCTATTGCACTGTAGTTGTGAATGACTGCTCCCCACTCCTCCTCATTTGGTTCTGTTCTCAAGACATTGTAGTAGTTAATTGCATAAAAATATCTCTTTTGCCACCAACTTTTTTGCTTTCCCAGTTAGCTCATAGTAGAGTATGAGTTTCAATTTAGAGTGTTAAGTACAACTTCATTGCATTTTCAGTAACTACTTTTTGTTGACTTTTATTTAATTCTAGAAATTTATCTTAACATCATCTATAAAGTTATGTTAATAAAGAACTGATCATATTGCAACGATTAAAAATGTATTTAAAATTTATGGATTTCAGAATGACACTTCTGCCAAGCTCAACAGTTTAAATAAAACTGATATTCCATGCTTGAGTGATTCACGTTAAAAATAAGTCAGGTTAAAAAAAAGTGAAGTATCATAATCTCTGATTATGGATATCTGATTCGAATAATTTGAATACCAGTACATTTGACTTCCTGAGACATATTTTAACTAACTGTCAAATGGAAGTTACTCTATAACCATTTCTTCTGGATTGTTCTTCAGCTTTCCTGACACTTTAGGAATTCTCTGCTTGACTTCCTTCTGCTTGATTTACCCATTTCTCCACATTCCTTTCAAATATGTCTTCTTTGTGTTCTTCCTGTCTTTTTTTGTTATTACAAAGGGTAAGAATTTTTTTTCTCCTGAATCCTCCCAAGTTCTGGGTTCAAGAGCTGCAATAAAGAAAACAGAAGTATCACCTGGCTAGTTATTTTAATTGACTAGATTCACTAATTAGGCCAGGTCACTGAACATCCAGTGAAAGAACTAGGGAAAAAGAGCCACCTAATGGTAAAACAGTTGGAATATTCGACTAGCACAAATCCTACTCTTTGTCTACAGAGTTCCCAGTTTCAAGTAAGTGGGTGAGGTGTTTCAATTTGAGTTAGAAGTTAAATTTAAAATTACAGTGTAAATTCTTGAGGCATCTGGGATAATGTGAAGCCCAGAATTGTGACATGCATTACTAGAAAGAAAAGGAAGAAGGTGAGAATTCTGTTTAGCAAGACATTCTAGATGTCTGGAATCTGCTCCAGTATACTAATATTAAATTATATAGGCCATTTCCAATTTAAACAGTTCCACTAAGGTCATTTGGTGTGAAATGGAGCATATAAAACCTGGAATTTAAAAAAACAAAAAAACATGACTTTGGTCCTTGTTCTGCCCCACAGTGTGACTTTGGGAAATTAACTATTTCACTGGGCATGTTTTTCATCCATAAAATAATTTATAAAATTCCAGTAATTATACTTACCTTTCCTGTTGATCATAGGATCAAATAAGTGGGTATTCAAGTACTATATAAAACCTACCACACTTTACATATATCATTTCTTGCTCAGTAAAGGAAGATTAGTCAAATTGAGGAAGTTATGGTTTAGAGTCTATACAATTAAGTGTAATTATTTAGTTCGATTTCAGAACCTGGAAAATTAGTATATTTTATTCCAGTTAGTTCACAAATTACATTTATTCAAGTAGAATATATGATATTTTATGAATTAAGAATATAATTCATGTCTGACTTTTATGTATTGATAACAAATGTAACATTTAGATTTAACTTTGTCTCTGAGTTATGGGGAAACCTGAAGATATAAAAAAGACTTTTTTTTTAATTCTCAAACATAGGCAGATCTATGGTCATTAGGTACCCACTTTTCTTCTAATTGATTTTTTTCTGCCATAATATGCCTGCGATTTCCTCCTCACTGTCCAAGATACCTGCTTCAGCTCCAGCCACCATGTAAGCATTCCATCTGATAAAAAAAAAAAGGGGAAAAGGAAAAGAAAATACTTTCCTAAATTTTCCATACTGTTATTATGTATCTCCTATTGATAAGAACCTAACCATATGACTTAAAAGAAAGGATGGAAAAGTCCGTTTTTTACTCTGGAGCCCTGTGTGCCAAGTACTATTTTTTGAAGATTCTGTTATGAAAGCAAGATGTAGAAAATGATTGAGAGAAGCTAGTCATCTCCACAACAATGATGGATAACTCCTCACACTCACCCACCAGTAAGCAGTAGCATGTCTATTCAGTCCAAAATCTCCTTTGAAATTAATGATAACAGAGGGTGATTTTAACTTTTTCAGAGTATTTGGTTCTGGATAAAATCAATGTATTCCACTGGGGGGGAGAAGGGGGAGTGTGTGTGTGTGTGTGTGTGTGTGTGTGTGTGTGTGTGTGTGTGTGTAATATATATTCTGACCTGTAGAAGGTATAATCTATGAAATAAATATAAAAATAGGAGTTTTCAAGAGATAACATGATGATACATGTGAAAAGCATTTTGAATAATGGAAGAAAAAAAAGGCATTGCTTGCATATTTTGAAAGCAATCATTATTTGCTATAATTAGAAACCTGAAATAATGTATTTCTTCTCAATGAGCTTCACTTACTACCGGGAAATATTTCCTGTACTAAAAGACTGATTGAGAACCGAATATGAATAAGAATCTGATTTCTCTTAGAAATATATACTTGGTATATACATAGTGAGTTGAATAAGATAAATAGGTACTTAGAAAAGATAGATATTAATATATTAACTTGATTTGAAATTATTCAATTATTTTTATAGTATTTGGTTCATTTGAAGTTGATTCTGCTGCAAACCTCTCTCTCTTGTGGAATCCTGACACTAAGACATTGTGGTCAAAGTAGGAGGAAAGGTTGCTGGATGTAATTGGGTTCTCTCTCTTCTTCCTTTCCCTCTCCAATACTAACTTTGACTACTGCCACGCCTCTCCTCACAAGGCAAAAATGTATAGAGAAGAATAGAAAGAGGCAAGGTTGTAGGTGGAGTGAGAGGAGCAGTTTTCGCCCTCTTAAAATGAAGAGAATGAAATTATAGCTCTGTAGAGGAGACAGGGAACAAATTCAACTCCTTCTCCACCCCTCTCCCCCCTCTCCCCCACTCTCCTTCTCAGCCTTGGGACCAGATCTCTTCCTCTACACTACTCTTAGGCTTATGATTAGAAATGGAGGGAGTTTCTAATCTCATCCACATTACTTTAAACTATATAATTTAAAGCCATGATATAAGACTAAAAGACTGTACTTAAAATATTTGGTACAATCTATTTTTGACTTAGTAGTCTCTTAGATTTTCCTTTCATTTTCATGTAGACACTTTTTGCTGTTTTGGGTCTAAGGAAAAATTTAAAATACGAAAGGAGAAATGTTAAAAAATGGTATGTCATATTAAAACCAAAGGATCTTAATAATAAAGTTTTAACTCAATCCAAAAGCATTCTGACCACAGTTACCATTACTAAACAAAGATAAAGGTGTGATTGTACTACGTAATGTTTAATATTCTGAAAATAAAGTTTTACTTCCATCCTCTTCTTAGTCAGTGTCTTGCTAGTCTTATTTAGGGTCCAGATTTAAAAGTGAGTTGTACTAATAAAACAGATTTATTCTGTATTGATAAAGGCAATTAAGTGAATTTAGGAATTTGTTTTATACAAAAAATGTAAATTCAGAATTTGAAATGTCATTGTCTTCCTAATTTATGCATTATAATTATCAATTCTGAATGGCATGCAAAAATTATTTTTACTTACATAATTTTTCTTATCTATGCTATATAAAATGTTTGCAATTTGCCTAATTGAGGATTTTCTATAAATTGTTCATTCACTAAATACTTTGACCCTGAATTCCTATATTTAAAAAAGTCCATTAAGACATGATAAAGAAAAAAATCACTTAGGGTTTGTCTGAGCTGAGCTATTCTTTCCCAATAAATGAATGTCCTCCAAAGGGTATTTTTAGTTATTACTTACAAAAGTAATGGTACTAGAAATAGTTTGTTCTGCTGTCTGTTATTTTTGTCCAATCTGGACTACAGTACTCTGGCATAGTTGTCTAACCCACATGCTGAGAAACTGAGAACCTAGCCTGTAGGGTTCCAAACTTTGAAAGGTAATTGTTTATTAAAAAGATAAGAAGCAGCTTGAGACATATCTTCAGTCTTGCTTCAGAATAAGTGACTTTCTGCAATACAGTGTGACTTCCTAACCAATAGGCTGAAATCTTGACTTGTTCTTCACAGTAGTGTGAGCTGTTTCCATAAACCTGACTTATGTTTTCCTTTGGCACAGAAGCAAGGAGTGTGTCAGAAAAAGTCAGAGTGGGAACTGTGCACCAGGGTATCCCATTAAAAGAGAAAGCCAGAGAAATACCTGTGTTCTTCTACTTTTACAGAGGACTGGGAGTTCTGACTCCACAGTTGGATGGGGCCTATGTAGCAGGTCTTGGATTTTCAGTGGTAATGATCTGATAAATGCATAATCATGCAACTCAACAGGGATTTCAGTGCTCACTGCCAGTTCCAGGTTTTCTGGCTCTCCAGTTCTCAACAGAATTTCCCATTCATTTGTATATATTCAAGCCTCTGATCTCCTCCCCCCATTCTCAGCAACAATCACACCCCTACTCCAAAAAGAATTTGGTAGCCATTACAGACAGTGATGATCTTGCTTGCAATGACAAAGTATGCTTATTTATCCACATTTACACTCAATCTCTCTTCCTTCCTACCTGTTTCTAATCAAATCTCCTATCAAAGCCAGGTCTTCCCATGTGCTTTAGATTTCATTTCTATAAGACTGGTCCCAACCTTGCTGCAATCTGTTTTCTCTCACTCCTGATCTGCAGTTTTTTTAAGTTGGTTCTTAAAAATTAAACTTTAGTATTTCTCACTGTAAGAATAAATCTCATAACTATACCCCCTTCTAATAATTATAAAATTATTGATAACCACAACTTATATTATTTAGCACTTAATATACACCAGATATATTCTGAGACCTTTCGTTAGCTTGTTGAGGAGATAGAACACAGAGAGATCTTGCCATACCTAGCTCTGGAGCTTCCATTTCTCCTCCTAAGAGGTAGGTTACCAGAGAGGTGAGCTCTCTATAGGAATCTCACTCTGTCACTAGTAGTTCAGAAAAGGGTTAGTGTTAGCCCAAGGGGTTATGAAAATAGATCAATGGATTTATTAAATGTAATAAGAAATTTCTAGTTGATTGGATATGGCAGAATAACAAGGACAACATCTAGGTTCCTGGTTGAGAATCATGGTATTCTTTCACTGATAACAAACACAAAAGGAGGAGCTGATTTAAGGGAAAGGAGAAGAATTCCATTTTGGATGTGTTGAACTTAAAATAGTAGCATAGAAGACTCAGAGTTAAGAGAATCAAGACATACATGGTAGGCAAAAAGAGAACTACCCATGCAAGGGTTGAAATTAGTACTTTAGAGTAGAAGTTCTTTGAGATCTCCACAAATTGTCCAGGATTTCATAAATGGTCCAGTGACTACATTTAGCATAATTCACCTTTGACGATTTAACAGCAGATACTTTTGCTCAGGTGTTTAAGTCCAGAAGCAGGAGCAAGTGATAGTATGACTTGTTTTTTGTAGACCACTAAATCTAGATAAGTTACTATAATAGGTTGAGAATTTGTATGAATAGTCATAATTGTTAATAATTTTTAGAACCCAAGAATTAAACACTTTGCACTTATTATATACTAGTTCAGGGTGAGTGATTTTATTGATTTAAAATTTGTATTGATATAATGTTTGTTTATAGCATTGTTTGTATTTTGGAAGCGTAGGATCCTTTTCTCTCAACTAGTGTACCCACCACCAAAGCATGCATAGGCCTCCGCCATAGTATACTTTGCTCCCTCCACACTCTGTTCTCACCTTTTCCCCCTCACTCCTCCCTGTCTGGATCTTCAGTTCTATAGTCAGCTTTTAGGGGTTAGTTATTAATGTGACTTAGTCTGACACTTCGTTTGGTTTTTCTATAGTCCACATACAGGTGACACCATCTGTTATTTGTCTTGCTGCTTCTTACTTCCTTAGCATAATCTCTTCCAGTTCTCTCCAAGTTGCCCCAAATGGTATGAGTTTATCTTTTTTGATCACTGGGTAGTATTCCATTTTGTATACTGTATAATTACCTATAATTACATATTTTTAAAATTTTAAGGGCACTCTGTAGTTGTTTCATAGGCATGTGAGAGGTGGAAGATTTTGGCTTGAAGCTGAAAAACTTGTTCAAGGTCACACATTTGGTAGTTTCAGTCACTGTGACTCTCTGAATTGCTAATTGTGAACTCTGAATTCACATTTGAGTCTCCCAGAAAGCCTAAACATCTCTCATTCTCAGGCTATACCCTTGACTGATAAAAATCAGGGGATAGCTCTAATCTATATTTTTTAGAATTCCCCAGCGTGATACCACTGTCTGGCTAAAGTTGAAAAATATTAGCCTGCCTCTGAAATCTAGGGCTTTTTCATACCATGCTACTGCTGATTCAAAAATTGTTTTCATTCTCCTTTCAGTCTGTGACACCAAGTAGACTGTTGAGTAAACCTCATAAATGGTATAAATGCCTTGCTGATAGAAAAACATTATCTTTCTCTGCCTTCCAAGTTATCAAATAAGTATTTTCAAAGCCTGGAAATCCCAGCAACAGGGCTACAGAGATTCATTTGCTTCCCTTTGCTACAAGTTTAAAAATGATTTCGTATTTGCTTTACTATTATTCCTGTTTTTGAGTGACCATAAATGGTACTAGCTTATACAAGAGGGTAACTACCAGTCTTACACTGACAAATGATTTCCCCTACAGATAAAAAGCACAGTATAAACCAGGTGCTATAGGTGTCTAAGAGTTTATGACACATTTTGAAGTTTCTAAATTATTAGTAAAGCTTTAGTTGAACTCTTGGCCTTATTTAGCAAGTGAATTAATTATATTTAATTTTGAATAAAATTGTTATTTTCCAAGCCTGGAGATAAGAGTATATAATAAAGCATCTGCTGTGTATGATGCACAAATGTTTGAATTCCCAAAGGACATATTTCAAAGAATCAGATTTTCCTACCACGTGTGACAAACTTTCCAGGGTCTTCAAATTATGAACATGTTTTCTACAAGACACATATTTTTGACATCTGTGGAACAGATTTTTATTGCTATTTACATCTCTCTAGAATTTATTTTCTTTTTAATAGGGCTGTTTTATTTTAATATTAAGATGTTAAAATCTACCAACTTAAAGTTTTATTGTTCAAGGTAATCTATTTAGCAACAGCTTGTATTGTTCCTTGTCTCATTAACTTTTTTGTATCATACATAACTTAGCAATTTCTTGGATTTGGGGATTTTTTTTCCAAACAGTGGGTTCAGAGAGATGATAATATTTTCTTACCATAGCTTTGAACCATAGCTTTTAAGGAAATCTTTCAACTTTTGTTCAATGGTAAACCAAGAATTTTGGTTTATATTAATTTATTTTTAACTGACTTAATATTGGGATAACCCCATCAGGTATTACCACCACAGTGCACCCACTACCGCTCACCCATATTCCACCGCCAGAGACCTCTGTGCTTCCTTCCTTTTTTTGCTCTTACCCTTCCCCTGACCCCTTCCACGCCTTGTGATCCAAGAGTTTTCAACAGAGAACTGAAGCCCATTATAACTTTTCTATTGATGGTTTCAGTCATAGCCAAGGAAAAGTCAAAAGAGGCCAAATATTTGAGTCTGAGAGGCATTTGTCAGTTATCTATAGTGGACATTGCTGTTGATGCAACATTTCATAGCAATTGTGGAATAAAGGAGGGTGAAAAATGAAATTAACAAAAATCTTCTGATTGATTTCTTAATACCAGAAATTTTTAATCTTATGAAATGATGAAGTTTATCATCACAGTGCCCACTAGTTTTAATGATTCATCTCCTGGTGATTGAGCTACTGTGTTCAGATTTCCTCCAAGTACATATGTACATGTATTGGTGGAATCTACATAGCCAAAACTATACTCTTAAATGGAGTGTTTTTCTGTTTTAGTTGGTGATTTTCAGACAATAAGAACTCATTTAATATTTTTTATCATGATACAAATTTATATATCATCTACACACTCTTTCAAAGAGAATTTAAGGTGACTTCAAGTGATATAGCATAAACATATAAGCTTGAATATTTGCAAAATCAGAGTCCTTTACATCACAAGTCAGCATATTGTAGTGAGAACACAAGTATCCACGTTTGCTACATCTGTTACTTCACAAATGTTTCTTAACACTTTGTGGTCCGCTCACGTATTAGTCACCAATATCAGGTGGCCACTCACGTATTAATACGTGTTCATCTAGTCTCCGGTTTTTCATGCCACGGTGGATTTGTTTGGAATTATTGGGAGCTATTTCTTTGATCGTACTCAGTCTAGAAGCTTTACACATTGTTTTGGTGAAAGTGTAAGGTGTTTTATGAGAGATATTACAGTTTTTTTAATATCCAGTAGTTATGGAGTTGTGTGTGTTTTATTGAATGCTTATACCATTCATGCGGTGGCACAGAAAATTTAAAAGGCACCGGCACACAAAGTGTTAACCTCTGAGCTTCATGCCATTAATTAAATACATACCTTAGAACATTGCTGTGAAACTGATGAATACTTGTTTGATAAGTTTTGTCATCATCTTCTAAAATATAATCTAATATTTTCAAATACATTTTTTTTTTTGCTCAGTTAAAATCAGGTCATATATTGTTTTAAGCTTTCCCATTATGAAATTATTAACAGTTATTTATTAAGCACTTACTACATGAGAAGTTATATACAATGTCCTCTCTATCCATTTTATTTTCCCTTCTAAATAATTCATGTATAGTCTGTAAGAATTACCATTTTCTGAATAATGTAAATGCAGTTATTAGTGTAGCCTTTAAGGAACTATCTTTGCAATCACAATGTGAGCAGAATTTCTTCTGATAACATGTAAGGAGTTACAGATGAGTCCCAGACTTATAATGTTTTTGTTATACATGTTTTATTTCATGCAGATAGCAAAATATATCTATTTCTAATTTATTACACACAAATTAGCATGTGAATGGAAGAAATTAAGTAATCTAAACAAAATTTCACATGGAGAAATTATTTCAGTTTGTCTCAGATTACTAAAATATTGTGCTAACTGTAAATAATTCTTGATTTCTTCATAATTTCTTCATGCAATTACAGCATGCAGATATTGATACTACTTGAGTTTCTAAATATTCTACTGAAGTGCTTCAGTACAGTAGCAGTATTGTTTTTTGTATTTCCAGTAAAAGCTAGGTTTTTTACATTTTATATCCCATGGAGGGTTTTTTTTTTATATCATGCATCTCTCATCAAAAGTACTTTCTAGTTTGCTTTTTGAAATATTAAAAATAAAGTGTCTGAGATTACCTATTTTTTAAATACTAACCCCCTGTCTCTGATCTTAATGTTGAAAATTAAGTGAACATAGTATTTTGTTCTTAGAATTGCCAAAAATATCTGCCAAATGAAGAGAGTAAATGATTATATTTCATACTTTAGGAAATTTATCTCTAGTAAGGTAATGGTTTTTTCCAAGCTGGAATTAAAGATTCATTAAAGTTGAAAATTAATTAGTAAAATAAGCATCTTATAAATCTAATAAGTTATAGGAAACAACCTTAGAAATTAAAAAAATATACTATTTCTTAAGACTTATACGATTTAAAAAAATCAGAGTATTGGTTGGATTAAGAAACATGAGAAAATGTAAATGAAAGGTATAATTTCATGGGAAAATATTGCCATAATTAATTTGAGAGTGAATAGCCCGAACAGATATTTAGTTAGAGTATTCATGTCTGGGTAGAATTTTAGAGTTAGGGAAGCCTTTAAAGACCATATCATAAAAATGGTATAATATGTGAGATGTTGAAGGTTCAAAGTTTGTATGGTAAGTCAAAAAAAGTTTTTACTCTTTAGCCTTGTAAATCCAGAAACCATGGATGATTTCTGTGGGAAGGCAATTCAGAGAAGATGCTAGATGGCAAGAAGAAAATATAAGAGCAGTAGTAAAGAGACTGAAAGAAAGTTTAAACTTTCAAGAAATTTGCTCACAATTGGAAAAGAGAACCAATGAATAGAAAACATTAAAAAGGAGATTCATGATGTCAGAGGGTTGATGATGTCAGGGGGTTGATGATGTCAATGTGTGGAGCCACAGTGTGACCCCATGGACATGACTCTTAGATCTATTACATCATGTCCTGGAAAGGGAAGACCTGCTTTAGAAAGGTTGGAGGAGGTAGACAAAGTTAGGAAGAAAGTTCTAAAGCACAGGGAATATGAACATAAAATAATAGGAATGGCTTTTACCTTATAAGTAATATAAAGGACAAGGTCATGTGATAGAGAGTAAGACAGGAATTTGGAGTTTGAGAAGGATGAAAAAGATTGTGAGGATTAGATGATGACTGAGCAAAAAATATTGTCAAAAAGGCAATGTGAAAGGAAGGAAGGAAGTGCACAAACTCTCGGGTCAGAGACAGTTTTAACCCCTGCTGCTCACTCATTAACCAAGAGACATTAACCAAGTTGCTTAGTCTCTCTAAACCTCCATGTGCAAAATGGGGATGGAAATCATCTCTCCACATATTAATCTGTTTTAGATAATTAGGAAAACCCTCTATCTTGATCTAACCTTCTCTTTGGCATTTTTTTAAGTTTTCATTCTCTATGACTTAGAGTTGATTTCAAAATAAAAAAGAATTAAGATTTGAAGAGAAATGCATTGAATATATTTATCAATTTTGGGAAATACTGATGTGATTTTGAGTCTCCCAAATCATGTACATACATATTTTTCATTTAGTCATGTTTTTTATGTCTTTCAAGAAAATATTGTTATTTTCTATACAAACCCCTGTACATTTTTGTTAAATATATTTGAGGTATTTTGTAGTTTTTATTATTATGATTATTATCAATTCATTTCTCTTATCTCCTGATCATCTTTCCCTGGTGATTTTTTTTTTCAAATATGTGCAGTTAATCTCAATTTCTGAAGAACTTAGTCTTTTTTTTTGAAGTTTATTTTTGTTACCTCTACTGTACCTCCCTGCTTTTCACTTTCTCTTTTGCTTTGTGTGTTCCCTCTGTTTTCCACATTAGAAGCTTTTGTCAGTTATCCGATTATCCTTGACTGTGTATTTGTATGTAAAAACAAGACCCTAAAAAGTGGCCTGAAGTGGCGCCTCCCTGGTGGCGCAGTGGGTTAAGTGTAGCGCTGTGAAGCTGTCTGCAGCTGTGGCGCAAGTTTGATGCCCAGCTGGGGAGATTCCCACAGGGCACAGCAGAACTCTCCTGCCTCTCCCGCTCCTCCCCTCAGCAGTGTATTTCAGTTGATCTGCCTGTTCTGCTCCCCACTCAGTCTCTGGTGAACTCTCTTACGGCCCCATACCTCTGGCCTACAGCCCAGATTGTATGCATAAATAAATAAATCGTAAAAAAAAAAAAAAGTGGCTTGAAGCTCTATGTGAGCAGATGGACTTAATGAAAGGTTGGTTTCACAGTATGTTAATCAAGGATGGGAATGTATATAAAGAATTTTTCCTGTCTCTGGGAGACAATTTTGTTCTCTGACCTGCTGGCATATAGAGGAGAAGTGGGGGAAAGGTGAGGAGGACCTTCGCCTGTACCTGCCCTGTACATCTACTCACTATTCAGACTGGTGTCTAAATTCAGAAAACAACCCACTCCATTTTTCAGAGACTAACCCTTCCTGTAACTACACTGAGTTCAGGAAGAAACACAAGAGTTTCAAATGTTCTGTGTATAGATTTCTCAACTAACCTGTTTTTGTCAGCAATATTCAAGTCAAACCTGTGTCCTCCTGTCTCTTACTCCCTCTGTTTCCAAGTATTAAAGTCCTTGGGAGGCCCCAGAGCCAGGGCTCCATTACAATCAGTATTTCCATTAACCAACACCCCCTGTAAGCACTTAAGCTGTAATTTTCGCAGCCACTACAAGTCAGTTAAACCTTCTTTCATCATCTTCTAAATTTTTCAACACCTTGAGTTCATTGCCTACTGCCCATTCTCTTTTACCTGTGGATTAATAATGTGACCATTTTAGCATGACTTCTGAGGAAGGAGAGCGAAAACTCTATCATAATTAATTTGAAAATGTATTATATTTTCCAATGAGTATTGCTAGTATACAGAAAAATTGGTTTTGTATATTGATATCAGAGGACAGCAGATGTAATTTTTGTATGTTGATCTATCTAGCCATGTTGATCTGTCTTATATTTTCTTGTAGTTAAAAATTTATCTTGCATTTTTAATAGAGATATATTGTTACTATGACATCAAGGTTGAAGTATATTTCTTATAAATACATTATTGCATTTATCTTTTTAATCCAATATAAAAGGTCTTAGCTTTTAACAAGTGAATTTAAAGCATTCCCATGTACTATGATTTGTGATATGTTTGGAATTATTCTTGTTGTCTTATTATATTCTAATTATCTTGTTTTCTAGTTTGTTGTCTCTTAGCCCATCTTTAATTGGACAAATAGTTTTTTTTTTCCTTGGTTCTTATCCTCTGCTGTGTTACAAAGATATTACTTATTCCTACCCTTTTCTGGTTACCTTAACATTGTTATCATAAATGTTCAAATGTTTTTTCTAACATCCGTAGCAAAAACAGAGATTCAGTTTGCTTTTATTTCTCCCAGGTTCCCAGCAACTTCTATTTCTCTCAACTTTTAACTTTCATTAATTTTTGAATTTTATGTTTGAGTGGCTATATCTTAAATTCTTAAAGTGTAATATGTAATTTTTAATAAACAGTTACAATAAATTTTGTTACTCTCTCTGCTATCCACTTATTTTATCTCAAATTTTCTTCCTGGGCTGGTTAATATTGCTTAGGAGTTATGTTAGAGAATCTTAAGGTAGTAAACTTCAAAGTTCCTTTCAGTTCTAAAAATATTTCTGCCTCTCTCTTGAGTAATAGTTTGGCTGGGTGTAGAATTCTGTCTTCAAAGTATTTCCTCTTAGATTGTTGAAGGTGATATTCTATTGTATCCTGGGTCACTCTCTAAGAGTTATGTTAATTTTATTCTTTTTTCTTTGCAAGTAATCTTTCTTTAGACTCTGGAAATCCTTAAAATTTTCTCTTTATACTTGATGTTCACAAATTTTTATCACTGTGTATCTAAGGGTGTGTGTGTATTTTATGTTCAGTTTATCTTGAATTCAGGAGCATCTTTCAAGTTCTGAGGATTTTCCCATAATAATTCTCTAAATGCTGTCTTTCCCTTAATTTTGTCTTTTTTTTTCCTTTCTGGAGTAATTTTAGGAAAATGTGAGAATCTCTCTATCACTCATATATCATTTTATTCCTTTTTTTAAAGATTTATTTATTTATGCATACAAGCTGGGGTGTAGGCCAGAGGTGTGGGGTGGTGAGAGAATTCACCAGAAGCAGAGTGGGGAGCAGAACAGGCAGATTGACTGAAATACACTGCTGAGGGGAGCAGTGGGCGAGACAGGAGAGGTCTGCTGTGCCGTGTGGGAAGCTCCATGACCGGTATCAAACTCGTGCTGCAGTGGCCCTGTATAGCTTCATAGTGCTGCGCTTAACCAGTTGCGCCACAAAGGAGGCCCTCATTTTATTCTTTTTTAAGATTTTGAGATAACATTTACAACACTGTATATGTTTTAGGGGCAAAGGTTCACACCTCTTCAGATGGATGTCACTTTACCACATACACCACAAATACCCACAGTCTTGTACCTGTGCCCTACTTCATTCTACTCCCAATATCTAGCTTTGGGTGTGGTGTCCTTCAGTCTTCACTCATCTACCATCTGCTTTTCAAACATGTCTCACAATCTCCAGTCTACTATGATTCATACTTATTTTCTTTCCACTTTTTTTATGAAATCATTTCTACTGCCCAAAGCATTCGGGGTAAAGGATGCATAAGAGGGAGATTGATATAAACAGTGCTTAGATTTCCAATTAAAATGCTTTTTCTATTTTTTTGATATTTGTCCACTACATTCATGAGCTTTGCATGAAGGGCAAATTGGGGTCGGTGAGGCAGGTGGAGTTGAAAACTTGAATGCCAAATGAGGTGATAACGAGTCTAGGTTTTGGAAGGTTAGTCTGGCTCCACTAAGGGAGTCAAGAGCAGAATCATGTGCTGAATAAAGAGAAGCAGTAAAACTGGAGATCTGAACAGCGGTTCTAGTGGTAGCAAAAATTGAACAAGTGCCAAGATCTGAACCTGGATATGGAAAAGGAGAATCTGAGTTTGAGATTTGACTAGGAAAAACACCAAGAGTGAGGGAATCCAAGGGAAAGTTGATCTCTGTGCACTGTTAATATGGAGTTTAGGTTATAGAGGAGAGATCTAAAAATTCTGAATCCCAAATATTAAAATATCCACCCTTGTGGAGACTGACATGAGAAATGTAGAAAATAGTAGAGTTCATTTGAAAATTGCTACTTATGTAAGTTGTAGTTTTTAAAGATAGCCTAACAAATATGTCAGTAGAAAATAAGTATGGGATTCATTGTGTGCAGGATCTGATTTTTATACTGATTCTTCATTTGCTAATAAAGCAAAATAAGGTTTACTTTCTCTTCCCCAAGATCATAGATTTTGCTATGGTCTTCATATTGGTCGGTTTTGTGACTATAAACTCTTTAGTAAGCATATGCACACCACTCCATATTTTCTAGGCATATGAGGATTCGTCTGCTCATAGTAGAATGCTATTGCCTATAGAAATAGGTCTTTTCTCTAGGTACAATACGTATACTATACTCAGACATCGTTGCCAGTTTATTTTCCAGTAATATAGGAATTATTGAAAGAAATCTCAATAGCCCAAAATTACATATATTTCAATTTGTGTCAGACTTAAATGTCAGGAAGTTCAGAATAACAACTAATATATAGAGTGCAATTAAGCCTCTATATTGAGACATTGAGCATCTTAGAAATTTATTATATAATTTCATTGTGTCCAGGACTTAGAATTTAAGATTTTAACGTTTTTATGTTGTTATATCAATCTTATATTGATAATTTTTTAAATGGAGAAGAATGATCTCTGCTGGCACATACAATTCAGAGATGGGAAATTGGTGGAAGAAAATGGAATATAAATTAGAAAGTGTAATCACCTTCAGGTATGAATGAAAAAGTTGTCTTTGAAATTAAAGTTGGGGTCAGGAATTGCAGATGAGAAATGAACATAGTAGTCAACATATAGATATTTAAATCTTACCTTGGGAAAGAAGTCTTTATATCTCAACTGTAGAAGAAATCATGATTGGTTAAAGCTACCACATTATGCTTGAAATAGGAGTAAATGCATGCAGAAAACAGTTCAACAAATCCAGGATTTTATCTTACTGAAAGTTATCTTTGCAAGAATTTAGTAAACTTAATATGCTGATATGTGTACTACATGAAATAATAAATCGTGTGCCAAAAAAATTGTAATAGTTTATTTTTGAAATAACATTGTGTTACATTATTATTTAAATGTCAGGTGTGCATCTTTATAAACCAGGGTCAATGTATACTGCATTTCATCACTAATAAAAGTCTGATTCAACCCTTAACCATACAATTGACCCCCTTTCACTCAATTTACCCACTCTCTTCTACTTTCCCTTAAGGTAACCACTAATTGGTCTTACAGACCATATGTCTGTTTTCATTTTATTTAATCCCTCCATTGGCTGATTTTCCCTGTATTCTCTATTTGAATGAGATAACTCCTTTCCACTACTTCTTAAAATAATGATAATAGTCAAAATTGGTTCAGCATTTTCTGTGACTAGCACAGTGCCACTCAGCTTTCGTACATTATCTCTCATTAAAACAATCTGGTGGGAGAAGCATCATTAAGGTTTGTTTTAAAAGAATTAAAAAACTGCAAAGCCAAATTAACCTCTGATGAATTTCAACAGAACAAACAATATGAATGGTTTGAACCTTATTTTGAAAAAGATCCTATTTTAGCAGTGGACTGAAGCAAAAGTAGCAGGATAGGACCTGTGTTTTTGTTTCTTTGTTAAAAGTGTTACGATTTATTTTTCTTAGTTCTATATTTTGCTCTTTGCAATTTTTGGAAACAAGACTGAGACTGAAAAAGGAAATAATGAATTCTGTTACTGGTTTTGGTTTAGAAAGACTTGCATTTTAACACGATTTACACAAAAGAAATTATATCAATTGTGAAATAAGTAGCAGCCTTTACCAGAATGAAACTTCTCATCTTTGTAGAAGAGTCACAAGTAACTGATAGTTGGTACATTCAGAGTGTGCATGAGAGAAAATGCCTATGAAAGCATGACTGAGTACTGCCAGTGACTCAATTAGCTTTTCAGAATGATTTGATTAGGGCACATTGTATTGTAATAACATATGCAATATGTTAAGTACTATAAAATATATAGGTTATTAGCCAAATGTCATTTTATACTTTGCTCTGTACCTTAAGTATCACACTGTATAAAAGTAGTTTTTCCCTTTAAAAGGCTGTTGTGGTGAAATCTTGACATCAATACAGATGAAACAACAAAAAAATCTTCATTAAAAAGGAGGGATAAAGAATGTAGCCAACATAATTATGCAAGATGTCTGTAACTCAAATTAAACCAAAGAAAGAAGCATCCCCATAATTAATTTCAAGGAAAAAAAAACAAGTAAACAAGTAATTTCAATCTCCCTTGAGTTTAAGTTTACATTCCAGCTTTTCGTAAAAAATTAAACACAGAAATGGAATTAGGACATTTTTTTTCTATCTTAGTTATTATATACAGTATGAAAACTGACAGGTTTCTAATTTCTGTAAATAATTACTTTGTCACAAAAAAAAGTAGGTATTTGAAATAATGGTAATGAGTTGGAAGTTAAGATTCCTCTGAAGGACACAGTTCCCCCTCATATTCAGTATGAGTCTCTTTTGTTTCCACAGAGCATCTGTACAACCACCACTGCATTTTTGCACTTTTTCTTCCTGGCTTCATTCTGTTGGGTTTTGACTGAGGCGTGGCAATCATATATGGCTGTGACTGGAAAAATTAGGACACGGCTAATAAGAAAACGCTTTTTGTGCCTTGGATGGGGTAAGCACATTAATACACCCTTTTGTGCTCTCGTTAAAATGACTTGGGACACTTATATAATGAAGCAACAGAGAGTGATTATCTCCAGGCTACTTTTCTTTATATGTAGTTTAATGTCAGGGAGTGGAAAGATAAGAGACTGGTCATTTTTGAATATTCTTTAGTCACTTGAAACATTAAAAAGAAGAAAATAATTGAATAACCATGTAGTTCCTCCATTTATAGCCAACAATGTCTAGATGGTATGAGTTGAGGCCTGAAATTTTTTTATGGAGAGCAAAGCAGACAGCTCTCTGCTAATACAATTCTGAATATACAAACTGTCTTAAAATAGTGATACTCCACTAATCATATATTCCCCACCCCCAGAAAAGTTTTAGGAATCAAATCAATGAAAGACAATAGCTATTCCTATCACAGGGAGGAAGCCACATTGAGAATGAATGAAGACTCCTTGTTAGTCAGTGGGGTCCTCAAACAGAAAAACTGAATGATTGACAGGTTAAGAATTAATTCTTTTGCCTCTCTTTATTAGGAAAATTTCCTGTCAAGTTGTCTCATAAAATGGACATTTTAAAAAATCTGTACATTTTATAAGGCCAAAAGCTTCATAATTTAAGACTGGTTTTAGAGGGGAAAAAATAGGGTTTTTTCACATTTGCCTCTGAATTTTAAAGGACTTGAACTAAAGAACCTGGAACATTACCAAATATCAACATGTACCTAAGGTAACAGGAGATTGAAGAATATAATGCTAGAAGGGACCTGAAAAATTACCAATAAGTGGACTTACTGTAATTACAAAATAACTCATACTAGAAAAAAAGGAGCAAGTACATTTAAAGATTATCCCTCAGGATTCAGCAATGGTCTGTTGTGTCTAATCAATGTATTTGCACTCTTTGCAAAAGCAAATGAGGAAAGTCACTAAAAAGAAATCGGAGATTGTATTCTACTTAAACTTTGATAAATTTTTGTCTAGATTCCATGCCAAAGATTTTCTAAAGTCAATCTGATATTGAATTAGAGGATACTTGATCGCGAATTCAAACTATAGATCCTAGAAATGCAAGAATGCTTGTCAATTAAGACTTTTTTTTAAGTACAAGATTTTGCAGGAATGGTAACATCCTTACTAAAAACTGTTACTAGAGATACTGAGGTGAAGATTGACAACTATTCTCCAAGTTTACAGTTGATAATAAATAACTCTGCAAAAAAGCTGAATAGTGCCTGACTATCAGGAAGCCTGTGGGTGGGCAGAATAATGGCATATGAGTTTCAGCACAGGAATAATATTTCAAAATAATATATTTAGAAAAATCTTTTAAAATCTAAATGTGGACTAGAGACTACTAGTCCTTCAGTTATGACCCAGGAGAGAATAGATTTTTCTAATCAGCTTGGTATAATCAATCAAAAAATGCCAACAAATGCCATGCATGAAGGAGGAGGAGGGAGAGGGTTAGGAGGGGAAGAAGCAGCAGCAGCAAGAAGAGCCATTTTATATACTTACATATAAATATATAATGATAAATGTAATGTTTATTCTATGTTATATATAATTGTGCATTTAATAATTAATTAGAAATACATACATACACACAGAGAGAAGAGAGAGCCCAGTGTTTGTTTAAAAACACATTGTGCCCTTCTGAGGTGCTCTCCATAGTGCTTTTCATCAAGCCTCATGAGGGAATGTGGTATCATTGACAAGATTCACAGAAGAGGAGCATAGAAAGAGAAGGAAAAATAGGAATAAAGAAGATGGGTGGAGGGTATATAAGAAAGTGAGTAGATAATGGATTTTTCAACCTGAAAAGGCAAACATTCTTTCCTAGAAATAAGGCAAAACCAAAACTTGACAGAAACTTTTAAATGACATAAATTAAACAATTCTATTCACCAAAAAAAATGAGAATGTTCCTTTGGATTTGAGTGAGGTAAGTGTATTTTATATAAACCTAGTCTTAAAGAAAGATATCAACTCAGAATTGGTGAAGTGCAGGTAACTGAATTCCAAGGAGGACTGAGCCACGAATGCAGTGGCGCCTGCTGAGAGCTCCATGAAAAGGAGTCGGCTTATATTTTCTGATCATCCTGCAGAATTATTAAAGGAGGATAACCGGGAAGTCTAAAAATTCATTCTCTAGGGCCCTTAACCCTGTTACTACATTTTTTTGTTATGATTAGATCATACAGGATCAATTAAGTGCTAAGACTTCTTTTTTTCCTACCTTATTAAAAGTGCAACTTGATAAGGATCAGGTGTGGCCTTCTGAATGTTCCACTTCTGTTATATTTCATCACACCAGAAAAGCCATTTTTTGCCATTTTGGTTTTATAACTATAAATTTCCTTTATACAGTGTAAACCCCTAGGGAAAAAAATAACTTAAAAGATATACTAAATCTCTGTTATTAGTTTCCTTTAAACCCGTGTCAACGTGGCGGTTACATAGCAACATCAGATAACTGCACTGAGTTAAAAACCTAACTGTCGCTCTCATATTTTTGTACTTGAGAGGCATTTTGAAATGGAACATGCTTTATGAAGTTATTCATCCAAAGGTAGTTCCTCTGATTGCAGCATCTCCAGCTTGTCCTGACTTCTTGTGAGCCAGTCTGCATAGCAGTTAAACCTGAATATGAAATGTGACTCTGCTTTTCTTGCAGGTTTACCAGCTTTGGTGGTAGCCACATCAGTAGGCTTCACCAGGACAAAAGGATATGGCACTGACCACTAGTAAGTCCATCCACAGGGATAGTCATGCTTGTAATTAAGTAAATCATCAATTACACTGCGTCAGTCTTGGTTGGCACTGCTGATGTCTTGCGTTTTGTCACAGAGTCGTTTACAATAATAGACAGTGCCTTAGTGAGGAATGATGTAAGATGTTTCAGAGTTTCTGGAAGTTTCTTTTGTGTGTGCAAAGGTTAGGAAATAAATGTTGTGGCACTGTTCAGAATCCTTGTTTTAGTTTTCCATATATTTATAAGACCTGTCCATTTGCAGGTTTAATCTCAAATACCTTTTAGAATTAGATGCATCTTGAAATATTTCCCTTTTTAGGATATGGTTCTGATCTTAGAGCTTCCAGTTTCTTTGGTGCTAATATATATTTGTATCAGCCAAGTTTTGTCATGTTAGTTTAACTTTAGTTCTTATGTTAGGCTTACATCCACTAAAATTTAAAGATCGGGGAATCAATAGATCATGCATTAGAAAATTCCTGGACTATAAAAAAATTAGAAGGGAGAAAATGAAGTATGGTGTCAGTTCATCCTAACTATAGCTGTAAAACTGATTTCTTCTTTGGGATAATTTATAGGTAAAGTTTATGTTACTATTTCAAATATGAAAAAAATGCTCTTTGATATTTTATTTCATCTGCTCAAGTTGAAAAGGCAGTTGACAAATGGAAAAGGTCTTATTAAAAGCACTTTTTAAAGGGAGGTGTTCTGTTTGTCTTCAGGTTTGAGATCAGAATCACTGTGCATTGGGCACTCTGATGGGTTCCTCTAAATTGGGAGTGTGCCTAGAGACATCACTTCACCTGCCCATGCAAAAGAAACTGTCAGAGAATCTAAAAAACTCTTGTCAGCAGGGCACTTAATTTTCTTATGTGATTATATATTGTGGAGGAAGATCCTCTCTGACAGCACATATCAGATAGTGCTCACTGCAGCACCTTTAATCTATTGCTTTTTACAGTAGCCTGACTCTCTTGGTATGAGTCCAGTATTTGAAAAACACTGTACTGGGAATATGAAAAGAAGCAGGTTTCTGTATGATATGGTTCCTACTTTCAAAGAGTATGATTAAATCTGAATATGATACCATGAGTAATGTATCAGTTTAAAGATTACCTTACACAAAAATATGAAGAAATTTAGTGACAGTCTCAAAGACACCAAACTAAAGTGTTCTATCAGATCAAGAGCTTTTTCCCCAGGTGTTTTATAAAAATAGATATTAAATTGTCAACCCCAAAGTGGAAAAGTAGAATTTTATCTTTCTGTTGTTATGTCAGAGCGCATAGCTAAATACAGACTTTGAATACAGACACATTTCTGCTATGTACACACAGATAGAGAAAGAAAGAGAGGGAGAGATTTATAGTAATATACTTGCTACATTTAAATTTTTCTTAAAGAATAGTTTATATAGAGTTATATTCACCTTACTAATATACAGTTTTGTGAATTTTAACAAATGCTTAAGTCATATAACCACCACCACCACCTCAAACATAGAACTGTTTATTGTTAGAATAGGTCCATTGTTAATTTTGAAGGCAACATGTTGATTCAGTGGAATAATATGGAAAGGGTCAAATGTCAAAAACAAGTGCGTGAAGTGGTGAATTGACTCTCTGCACCAGCAATGACAAAACAGCTCCTCAGTATTTTCTAGTAGACTCCCTGGATTTTGTACATGCAGAGAGGCAACCTGTGAGCCTCCAGTGCCAAGCCCGATGTCCCTCTGAGAGAATGAACGTTTTTACCTGAATGGGTTACTAGTCTTATCAATGCAGGCCTGAACATCTTGGGGGAATTTAGTAATTGAAATAAACACAGCTGCACTTATTTTTATTCAAAAGCTTATTTTTAGTGAATTTGCTTAGTAGTCTAGGGGGAATAAAATTAGACAGCGAAAAAAGAGTGCAAAATGTATTGATGGCTTTTACAACCGTTTCTCCCACAATCTCAATGGCCTCGAGGAAGAGTGGATAAGCGATACATGTACAATTCTAAAATCATACTTTCATGCTTCAATGTGTTTGAAACATTCCATAATGGATACTATGAAACATTTTACAAAAATCAAGTAATAGTCGCTTTTGCACTGAAAGTCACTATAAAAATCTCACTAGGAGATGAATTTGTCTAAAATGTATTATCTGCTTGAAAGTAAGACCTTGCAATACAAGTTTCTTTTCAATTAGTGGTATGTAGTCTTTTTCAAGTATGAAATGTTCTAATTCTAGCTTTTCCCTTATCTTCTATGTATTATTTTTTAATTATAAGCCTTTGAAATGTGCCAAAATTTGAAAACTAAATATGTAACCCAAGTTACTCGAACCACATTTTATTGGCTTCACACTGATCACTAATTTGTGTTAGTTTTTGTCTAATGTCATTTCCAGCTGCTGGCTCTCTCTTGAAGGAGGTCTGCTCTACGCTTTCGTGGGACCTGCAGCCGCCGTTGTCCTGGTAAACACTAAAATCAACTTATTTTGAATTTTTAGCAAAGAAAGACTCGTTTGTTTCAGTTAGAATAGTAATTTTGCATTTTTTGTAAAACTTTGGAATTCATTACTTAAATTTGAATACTAACTGCTAGTCTAGGTATCTATAGATATGTCCTATAGCACTCTAAAATATTCTTGATTTGAAGACTGAAGAATATGGTCTATCTCTTACAGTAATTTCACAATTGTGAAGAAACTTGAGTTTCAATATTTTTTTTCCTTTTTAGGAAATAGAATTGTGTATTATCATTTCACTTGAATACTATACTATAAGATCTACGTAGTTAAGGTCTGTATGTCAAAGGTTCTCAACCTGAATAATAGAGACATTTTGGACCAGGTATTTCTTTGATGTGAGGCTGCCCTGTGTATTTGAGAATCTCAACAGCATCCCTGGCCTCTACCTACTAGATGCCAGTGAAAGTTCTCAATTATAACAATCAAAAATGCCTCCAGACATCTCCCAATGTTCCCTAAGAGTCTTAATACATGTTATGCTTAAGGATTTAAAGTTCTCTTTTTGAAATCACAAAATAAATCCTTGACATATTTAATAATGGGAACATGAAAATTTCCTACCAATTTGCCTTTCTCTCTCTCTGACTTTACTGATTTACAAGTATTTCTTGTTCAATAAGTCTTTGACAAAAGGTAATTGTCTGTATTAAATACCAAGGTCCATATCACTGTGTAGTTAGACTTCTAATTGGAAAATCTTTCTTAGATTTTTTTTTTTAATAATTCAGTAAATTGGAAGCTGGCAACACCTTTCTTCCTAACACAATGTGACCTTCTTCTCCTTAATGTTTGCTCTCCATCCTCTAAACTGGAACAGAGTAGACACTGTCAATGATTCCAAGAAGAATAAAATCTAGGCATAAGTCTTAGTGAAAATAGTAGAGAACTTAAAACTATTAGACCAATTTTTGTTGATAGCATTGAATTTTTACTTAGTCAAATTATTTCCCTATGCTAAAAGGTTAATATGCATATAATCCTAAAATGAGGAGACAGAGTAAGTATATAATTGAAACATTAAATTACAGTCTTTGGAGTGGTGATGAATTCCCTCATAATTAAATTGTAGATTAATAGAATTGGTGGAATACACTTTTTCTTAGTTCAAATAATGAGAAGTCTGGAGATGAATAGCTTTTCTCCTGATTAAATGGTATCTTATCAGGAAGCAAGAGGGACACCTCTTCAGTCCCTAAAAGGTGCTTTAGACCTACCTTATACCAGCCGTTAACAAATTTTAGCTTTATAGTTCATCTGACTGGAGTGTTTTGGGGAAACTACAATTTTTCTTTGTTCTTAACTGTCATCCTGCTTAATTTAAAATAGATTTCTGTGAACTAGTAGTTTCAGTGTAAAGGCTTCACTGTTTGTCTTTGGGGAGAGGGGCACACCAATATTCTGTTGATCGTGGAGGATAAGGGACAAGGAAGGCAAAAAGAATACAGTTTTCCTTGATGATCTTTGTTTTGGCATTGGATTGTACCCCTGTGTCAGGAAGTGCGGGTAGGTTAGAGAACCAGAAGTGTTCATCGTGCTAAGCTGCTACAAATAGCCCACAGCTATTGCTACAGCTTTTTACAGACCTACTTGAAAAAGAAAAATATGTGTGATTTCATTTCAGCTCTATTATGCAAAAGGCCTTTTCAATGAGAATGAGAGAGTCTTAGAAAATGCTGAGAGGTTTTTCAATAGAGCAAATTATAAGAGTCAGTATTAATGTTCATCTCTTAAAGGCTTCTGGAGCGCTGAAGTCTTCCCCTGTTGCCTAGAAAGGCATGGGGCATCAGGAGGCCTCCCACTCAGAGAAACAGCCACATGTTTTAAAGAATTTAGACTTTCTGTTCTCCTTGCTGGGGGCAGACAATTCCCCAGCACCCCTGGCTGCTGGGACTCACCCCATCTTCACACTGAGTTTCAGAATCTATGACTCTTAGGCAATAGGGTACAGTACATTTAACCAATTGATTTTATTTGAGGGCGACTCAGAAGAATGTGAGATTAACATAGGATGGCATCATTTAAAAGTTAAGTAATTGAATGTTAATGTCGACGGCATGGAAATTAACTGTATTTAATGTACTCTAAGGTGTTAAATTAGCACACCATTGTTAAATGGTTCTATATTCTTTCATGCACTTTTAATATATTTGAGAAGTGTTGCATATTACTACTTTTTTGAGTATATAATTTTGGTGGTTATAAATTAAAGAGGTTTTCAGAAGAAACAGGGTCTTGGTTCTCTTCACTATCATTGAAAGGTGAAACTTTGTTTCTGTTTGACAGGTCAACATGGTGATTGGCATTTTGGTATTTAATAAACTTGTTTCCAGAGATGGGATCCTAGATAAAAAGCTCAAACACAGAGCCGGGTAAGCTGCAATTGGTGGATTTTGAAAGCTCTTTACCAATAAACCCCATAAGCCAATTCTAGATCATCACTAACTGCATTTGATTGTGCTTTGAATTTTGTTTTTGACATACCAATGTATCTGGTAGATTCTGCCATTCAAAAGTTCCCAAAGTGCTATTCGTAAGTAATATGACCAAAATTTCAAAATGATAAAATAGACCATTAATAAAATAAAAATTTATATGCATATTGTAATGTTTGAGAAGATTAAATATTAAGGATAAACTAAAAATACTTGTCTTTGGATGAGGATTTTCAAAAGTCCCCTAAAGCAGGAGAGTAGACTGAACATAATGTCAGCATAGAACACAACTGAATCAGGGCAAGTAAACTTTAGGAGGGTGAAAATACTGTATTTTTCTGTGATTAACTGCATTTATTGGGAAAATGTTTCCCTTAAAATTACCTTTTATCAGATATATTCTTATATTTTCATTATGACATTTTAACTATAACTTGCTAGAGTTATTCATAATTATCAATGTACATTTTAACTACTCACAAAACTTAAAAAAGCATCTCCTTTAATTTTACAGTTATAATTTATCACCATATCTAATGACAATAATATTTCATAAGCAGACTGATAGTCATCTTTTAAGGCGATCTTTACCTCACTGTATAAGTTTATAGACATTTGAATGAATATTAATGCCTTTGAATTTCCCTTTGTATCTTATAACAAAATTTATAGCTTTCACCTTTGTAAAACTATCTTCATTCAAAACTTACCCAATCTTCTCATTTCTTTCATAATTTACAGTGTTGTTTAATAGTCATAGAACTTGATTACCAACTGGTGAGATTATAAACCCTATTTTTATCATCTATGTCATGATGTAAATGATTAAATGATACTCCAGTATTTTTATCCCTAGTAAAAGAATTGGTTTAACAGCTTTGAATATGAAAAATATTTTAAAAAATTGTCATACACATCAAACATTAGAAATGGAATGTTATAATAACATCATTAGAGATTCCTTTTAGAGGTGGGATTACTGCCCATTTAGAGACTTCCTGTGTCATTAAAGATGACGCTCCAGAGCATCTTTAAATGGTAGACTTGAACTTAGTACAGACTCTAAGTACTTTTGAACTTGAAATTTTCATGCTATTATTTTGTTAATCTGCCAGGTATGATTAGAATTGGAGCAACAACTTCTTCAATTACTTCTGTTCTAATTATCATATAAGAATAAACTGAGAATACTGAGTACTGGGTATAGACACTCATTTCTTACCAGTGAGGTAAATGATTATGATGTTTTTAAATTAATAGTTAGAATATAACTTGAAGTTTAAAAGGAAGACATGCTTAATATCTAGCTCTATAATTTAATACCTGTATATGTTTTCAGTCATGTCACTTAACCTATCTTCAGCTCAGTCTTACCTGAAGGTGAAGATGATAATCTTGCCCCAGTTAGTGTAGATGAAATATAATATGTATAAAGCATGCATGAGCATATCTAACAAATAGCAAGCACTCACTCAATAAATCCTCTTCTTAGGATGAGTGAAATGAGCCAAGCCAGACAGGTGGTTTTCAAATGTCCTTGACTTCCAGCAATCAAGGGCCCAACTCCACCATTCATGACATTGCGATCATCAAAATGAGTATAATGTTAAGAACTCATTTATTAAATTCATACTCAGTATTTTTCTCATTTAATTATATTATTTGTAAAAGACAGTTTGATTCGCATAGCTCTTTGTAAGAGGTAACAAACAGATTAAGGAGAAATGACATTATCACATTATGAATTTAGAAATTATCCACTTCAATTTACATACTAATTTCAAAACCTCTATTTCCAAAATTATTAGAAGTTGCATCTGTTTTACCAGCAAAAATTGAGTCAGACAGTGTTTTCTGGTTCAGTGGTCACTGCTGAAGAAAAAAAAAAGGTATTAATATATATCATAAAAGCTTATTGCTGGTTGCTGTCCAAAACAGGAATTATTAACAAGTTAATGTTATGTGTTAAAAAATATATATAACATAAGACACTATTTTAACTTAAGTGTATACATAAATTGAATTTTGTGAAAGCATCTTTAAAAGTATGATTGGAAGAAATTTCTTAGAAGATAGGCGTATTTGAGGATAATTTAGTTTACAGAAAAGCAATGAGGAAAGTAATAAAGACTAGAGTGAAGAACAAATAATCAGAATTAAATGTTGAGCAGGAGGCTAGTTGATTAACCTAACAATTGATCTCCCCAAGTATAAAAAATGACCATTTCAGAGTGCTCGAATATTCATATATATCAGGCATTTCTTTTGAAACATAATTTTAAAATAAATAGGGTACCAAGATGTTCATTCACCTTTTTTCCTATTTGTTTTCTTTTCATCTTTTTACAAATAATTATTAAAGTCTGCCAAGCATATAGTTTATGCTCAATAAATATTTATCAAGAGTGAGTGAATGAATGAATATTTAATAAATAATGCAATGGCTTGGCAAGTCTTATAACACCCAAACTATATTAAATTTTCCTAATATGCAAAATATATTTACTAAGTCAGGATTTATTACAAATATCAATGCATCTTACATAAAATGATAATTGGAAAGAATGAAAACAAAATGGCATGTGCCTTTTTAGACCATCCCAAATGGTATATCTTTTTCTCTCTTTTTCTTCAATGGAACTTTCTTATCATTTTAAACTGCCTGATCTTTACTACCTGAAATTAAGGCAACTATGAAGATTCTTTGCAAATCCCATTAGCTGTTTCTAAAGGGACGAAATATATTTTTCCTGGGGAATTTTCAGTAGTATTAATAATCCAATTAGACACAGAACATTCTAAGGAAAATTGGGCATGGAAATAGAATTTGTAGAATTCCAAGTTTCCATGGGAATAGACAGAATGACCTAGAGAGAGTAGTGGGATGACTCGTATTTATATTCTGATACTCTGGTGATATTGGTTATATCTGAATTTAACAGAAAATTTAATTTTTCAAGCTGTTAGCACTTTTTACTTTATAAATACATAATTTCCACTATAACAAAAACAAGATTTTTTTTTATTGCAGCAACTCAATTTAGAATCTAGACTATGTTGTCTGCATATTATATTAATTTCTGTAGTTGTCATGCACACTAGGAGATAACATATTATCTCTCTGAGTAACTTATCTTTCCTCTGTTCCATTCACATCTAATAATAGCATTAAAGGTATCCCACCAGTTAACATCAAGCATACTTCTCAATAGTTAGCTCAGGTTAAGGAAAGTGTGTCTGAACCATTTAGCCATTCGCAAATAATTCTCATATAAAGAGAAATGAGCATTTCATATACTTATTTAAAACCTGCTTTGCAAAAAGCCCACACATAGATCAAATTACAGTTTTTCAGGGCAAAACTATTTGCTTACACTGGGTAGTGAAATTATTATGTTGTAATCTTTGGCTTTTTAATCTTGTTTTGGAGCCTAAAGGCACAGTGTTTTTAAATCAAGAAAGATAGCCACATCTCTGCTTGAAACAGAAATACCAAATGGTCTATCCTTTGTGATAAAGGAAACAATAGATAAAGTCATGCCTTTTTAATGTTAATCTTATGGTATGTAAAAAGACTAAGGACACTGAAATGTATGGTTAGGGCAGTGGCGCTCATTCCTGTTTGTTCATCAGAATACTCTATGGTGCTCTAAAAACATATCAATGCTTATGACCCTTGAACTGTAGTCTTTGGGACTGGTTATACCCAGCTGATGCACAGACAATGTGGAAAATACTGATCTGAGGACCCCTTCGGGAGTACTTCCAAACATAATAGTGTGCCCATTGAGGCATTCATGAGGCAAACTGGATAGACTGTTGGTTACTTATTATTTCAGAATTTTGGGCACATGTGTTTTGTGTATATATATGTGTGGTCATTGAATCAGTAAAGTGAATGTTTTAGTAGCGTACTCCCCACCCCATACTTAACTCTGAAAGCTTTGATTTTTCTCATGATCTATACTGATCAATCCATTACTTAATAGCTTTCAGATTTATGATCTCATTCAAATGTTGTGCACAAATGAGTGCACTTATTTAAAAGAAAAAATCCTGAATTAGAAGCTTCTTATGATTTTATCTGTTCTGTCACTTTTACTATAAACATCGTAATACAAATCTGCTATAATATTATTTAGGGAAAAAACTACTGGGCAAACTTATGTTTTTAGAGAGAAATACACCACAGAAAATTATTTTAAAATACTCTGTTTTGATTCAAATAGTTCCTTTTGGGGCTTTTTTTTTTTTTTTTTAATGAGAGGATTAAGTCCTAATAAACTTTTCATTCTCAAGGGATCTTTTTCTAAAGCAGAATATGTGTTAAGTTTTTCTGTGTATATAGTTTGACTTTACTTCTATGATCTAATAGATTAAATCTGAATTATTTGAATCTGAATTTACCTGCAAAATCTTCTAGGCTAGAATAGACCATTTAAACACTATTAGGATGAAGTCTATGACAAAATGTTCAGAGAGAATATTTTGAACTTGATGTTTATGTTAAATGTGTTTTATTAAAGCAGTAAACTATCACTCTTTTTATATCAACTAATATTTCATCAAATTTCATCAGCCCCTATATTCAGATCATCTTAAACTATAGATAATATATTGATGCTATAAAAATTTCAAAATACAAATTTGTTGAGATAAAGGTTGCATCTTCTGTAAACCATTAAAGACTTAAATTTATATATATATGTGTGTGTGTGTATATATCCAAATTGAACTTCTGAGGTACATGTTTATGTTTAAGAATATTTCAATCGCTATTATGTGCCTTATGCAAATGACAAAGAAAATCTTTGAAGATAGGTGTCCTGACATGTTTGATTATCAGGGGTCTGAATAAAGGGTTTGTTCACTGTATGTCTACACAAGCACATGCTTATGTTAACTCAGTGTTTGGGGCAACTTTGTAGACATAAGGGTCATTTGATGTCAATGATGGAAATATGCTTTGCATGCAACAAAGGCCCATATTGTTAAAAGATAAATGTTTCAAAAATAATGTATAGTGTAAATGCATCTTTAAAATGATCTAGAGCATTCATTTTTGATAAATATACTTTCTGCATGAAATCGTATTTGAAAGCTAACTTGCAGCAGCAACTTTTTTTTTGGTGACAATTCAAATTTTGTTCTTTTTGTGGGTGTTCTGTTTGTTTGCAGTCAGATGAGTGAGCCTCATAGCGGTTTGACGCTCAAATGTGCCAAGTGTGGAGTAGTTTCAACAACAGCTTTGTCAGCCACCACCGCCAGTAACGCCATGTTAGTCCCAATCATTTACATCTTCTTGTTACAACTCTTTTACAGTGCATGTGAGAAAATGCTATGATGAAAAAAAAAAAAAAGACGTTTGCTAATACTAGAGCTAAGAGCATATTTTAATATTTATAATTGGCAACTGCCTTTATAACTATTGTGGGATTGTCTATAAAAAAAATAAACTATGAAATGTCTGTTTTGTGGTGTCCAAGTTAATGATCTTGGCGCCACATAGAGGAATGCTTTGTTGAACGGGGGTCTGGTTATTCCCAGGGTCTGATGTGCTGCTACAAAATGCTGCTTTCTCATCTCTTACTAGGGCGTCTCTGTGGAGCTCCTGTGTGGTGCTGCCCCTTCTGGCCCTGACATGGATGTCTGCGGTTCTGGCCATGACAGACAAACGCTCCATATTGTTTCAAATACTTTTTGCTGTGTTTGATTCATTGCAAGGCTTTGTGATAGTCATGGTCCACTGCATCCTTCGGAGAGAGGTGAGAAATTCTTGTGATCAAGAGGGATGTATCATCTTTTATATTAACACCTTGATCTTTAAGTTAAAGCTGGTCTCCTCTCCTGACAATTGTTTGGGAGTCAAATCTGAAGGGAAATTTTCAAGCAAAGCTCAGGAGGGTTATGGGACTCTGAAAATGATTGATTACAGTAAACAGGACTCAGCCAGGGAGACACAACCTAGAGGGGCCAAAACCAGAGAGTCTCCAATAGAGTCACGGTCTGTTAGAGAAACTGCTATCAACAGGTAGTACGGTAGGGTGGAATATTATTTTTATTAAGAATAATACATTGAGAGTTCTCAAACCCACTCCCTAACCCGTGGTTCCACACACCTCAGATCCCTAGTATTTACAATGAACTTACTTCGTTTTAAATAGAAATGTTGAATATGAATGAACAGTCTTTTTGTCGCTATACCAAAGTGTAATAGAGATTACTAAAGATGCATGATGTCAATGTGGATATTTATGCTCAGAAAATATTAAATGTGTATATAGTGGAGCATGATTGGCAGTTGTTATTGCCAAGAACTTTGGAGTGATAGTCATAATGTTTCTGCAGGTCATGGTTAAGGTTTATTGTCAGCAGTAAGGGAAAGAAGTAGTCATCCTTCAAGAGTCAAGACACTATACTGCACCAAATCCATCTAGAACAGTGAAAGATTTCAGACTTGAGTTGTCTAGGGATAAAATATTTTTTTCCAGCCAGTGCAAAAATTATTCTGTGTGTTTGCAAGCACTGACACAGTATTTACAAGGTTTATGAGTCATTTTAGCATCTACTCTGAGGATGGTGGCATCTGAAAACACAGCACTATGACACAGTACTATGCTAGTAACTTTAGGAAAATGATCTACACTGCCATTTTGCATTATCTAGCTCACCCGAAAATTTGATTGCAATGTGCACATTCAAGAAAGACATGGGCATATGAGTACACATCCCATAGTTTTTACAATGATGTAGACGGAACCGAAAGCATTTTTCCTCATTTACCAGATGAAGAGAACACTATTTTTGAGCTATTTCAATATGATACAGATGTCAGCATAAAATCACCTGTATTTTAAGAGCATTTTATGATGAAAAGCAAAACAGAAGAATGACCTCACACTGCGGGGTGGGGGAGGGGGAGTATTTTATCATTTAAAAACTTTGATCTAGCTTACTGTTGCTAAGCCTCATCACAAATTTCTATCTAGATATTAAATTTAAAAATCTTCTAAGTATTGACCTCTTTATGCACCAACATTAAGGGAAAATGTAAAGAAATTGGTAACTTAGGGCTGTGTTCTTTCCCAGCTATCTCTTAGGGGTCTTCTGTACTAATATCTCCTTTATTATGTATATGCAACAAAATTGTTCTATGTAAGTAGACATGATGCATTTTGATTGATGGTTAAGGATAAGCAGTTGCAGGTTTTAAGCCAGATATATATCTGTGTGATATCTTCCAAAAATATTAATACTTTCAGTGTTTCAGAGAAGAAAAGTGTTCCATCTCTAAATAAGCTTCTGTTTTTCTTCATAATTGAGCTTTCTAAAAAACCTTTAGGCTATGATCAAAATATTCAGATTTCAAACTGACAGATACTTTTAATGACATCAAATTTTTGTGGCTTTACATGAAGAAAAATATTTGGCACAAAAAATCGTTTCCATCAGAACTTTTCTATACTTGCTAATTAGACTAATAACTGTCAAACACATGATTTAAGGGTGATTAAATCATCATATAATGAATGCTTTTGCTAAAATAGGTATCTGTAAATGTTTTCTATATTAGTGGAGAATAAAAATATGGATATTGGCCATTTTATTGTTGGATTTTTAATTAGTTCAAATTGAATAATTTTATAGCTGATAAATTGTAGGGCATCATAACTTTTGTTCTAAAAATAAGGTGAAAAATTGCATATTCAATATATTTACATTGGCTCTTAAAAATATTCTTAATATTGCTATATATTCACAGAACAGATTTCAGGATTTCTCAGAGTTAATAATAAAGTAAAAGCCTAGTGACCCTGATTTAAAAGGGTTTTGCAAACTTCAAGAACCACATCATTCCAAGGCCTTAATAAGTTCACAGAGATTCTGTTTGACCTTTAAATGTCAATTTCCTGATACTAGTGATGGTACTTGTGATCATACTTTCCTAACATTAGCCACAGTCCAGCAGAACAGAAGCAACTTACATACCCTCTGTGTTCTTGTGGGCAAATATTCCTAAAAAACACTAGAGCAAAAGCACTAGATATCTACCAGTAAAATATTGGACAATAGCTCCTATCTGTTAATCTACTTGATAATGCCATAGTAGATTCTAGGAGTACAGTGTTCTCTCTGCTGGTTTTTTTGTTTGTTTGTTTTTATTTTTACTTTAAAATACTTCACAGTAATTCAAGATAATTCATATGAATTTTCTTAAAAATATATAAGCAAAGTAAGAAATGTTTAGGAAGAGACTAGATACATGCATACACAGTTCTCTGTATTTTCAATATGCACTAAAATAACTTGGTCATTTTTAGTCTTTAATGATTGTTCCAATATGAATTCAAAAGTTTTTACATATATGTACTTTGAGCCTTGCTGGAGGTAGATTCCACAGGAAGAATATAACTTTGCAGTATAAGAAGGAAAACAGAAATAATGTAACAGTGGCATTTTAAATGTGATGTATATGGGGTTTAATTTATCTTAAAAATCTTTGCTTTTAGTATGTTCACTGTCAGAACCAAAATCATTTCAAGTCAGATGGGTAGAGAGAAATGATTACTCTGGTCCTGTCAATTCAATTATATCCCACTTAAATAAAAAGCAAATTGATTATTTATATAACAATTTGTTCTGACCTCCAGACCTGACATCTTAATCTTTAAAAAGCATAAAATTTTTATTCTTGAAAATACAGTTTCTTCTTCTGGAGCACATTTCTCTTTTGAGTTACTTTAATAGATGCCTCTAACAAAAGAGAATGAGAATTTTTTTTAAAAAATCAAACCATCTGATTTATCACACCACATTACTTTCAGCAACAAAACCTAGATCTTAGAAACTAATGTGTAAACACCTAATAAGACAGAATCAAACAGAACAAATACAAATGCTTCCTTCATTATCCATCCCTTGATTAGGATTCATTTTCGTTAAACACATAACAACATATACTATTTACTATTCTCCACATTGCTATGGAAATTCAAACTACACAAGAGTTATGAAACCTTTGAAATAGTTACGGTTGCTAGGAAACCACTTTCTTGGTGCCTGCACATTCTTCTCATCTCTCCTGTCTCTGGCTGTGCCTGGCTCTAAGACAATCTTGCAGCTTGATGTCAGAGGGGGAAATAACAAGATTGTGAGACAAAATAAGCTATAATAAAACCCTTTTGCTAAATGGAAGGATAAAAGGAAAGTGCTTAAATGGATAGTTGTGTCGTGTCAGTACGTGATGATCCCGTGGCTGTTCTGTAGAATCAGTAGCAGGACCAAGCCCCTCTTTTCTCTCTTCCTACCCCTGGCAGGCGGTCTAGTCTGCACCAGATGAGGCCCCAGAGTCTTCATCCAAAACCGTGAAATGATTTTGTAGCAAAGGGCTTAAAATAAACATGAACAGTTTCTTCTTTTTTTCTTTCTCCCACTCCCCTCCATCTTTTTTAATGCCAATTTTCCATTTAGTCTTATTTCCATAAGAAATACAGGTGAGCAAGATGATTTATATGTACATGATAATGAATATGTAAAATAGACAAGTTTCATTTCCTATCTAATCTAAAACCAATATTCTCAAATAAACTATTTTTAAAAAAATAATGAAGCCAGTAGTATGGAAATAAACTCGATAGCAATTTGAAAAGAGGTCAATTACATATAATACAGTTCAGATGAAAAGCAGCACATATCTCCAAGTTTGACTGTTCATAAGGAAATTAGGTCTAGCTCATTATTATGCAGGGGTGTATCTGTGCACTCCCTTAATGAGAGGTAGGAAGGGCTTTTGGTTGATCTTTGAGGATGAGGCAGTGGTGATAGGAGACTTCAGAATGTAACAGGGTCCTGAGGGAAAAATGGCTTTGCAGGATAAAGTGAAGTTTTCAAGTAGAAGATGATGGAGAGACATTACTGGGCGTGTGGTTTTCTTGAAATAGAGC
>PVIJ01002017.1:36690-175165 GCA_004024925.1 Scalopus aquaticus
CTGTCAACATTTTAGGGCATAGCAGTGTTGTTTAGAGCTTTCTCATTAGGGTGATTAGTGGCCACAGAAAGAGGCCACCATGAGTGGAGTTATGAAAAAAGTTCAATAGGTTGTAGAGTGAGTGAAACAGGTGGCAGGGCCTGGGTACTGATCCTAACGTTTTTAACTTGCTAAGAGTGAAGTTTGCATGAATAAGGATTTAAGGCAGAAGGAAGTTTGTTGCTAAGAGCTTTTTCTTTGTCAAGCTGAATTAAAGGTTCAAAAGGGGATGTATTTACAGATTTTTTGCCTTGCTTTTTTCAAATAAAATGTGTATCTGGAAATCAGAGACTGGCTAAAGGTACTGCAATGAAGCCGGGTTTTATAAGAATACAGACTGGGGAGCACAAAGGCCACCTTTAAATGGAAACATGACACAAGCAAGGATGTTTGCTTACATTCCTGTGTACTTTTTCCCAAAAATCACCAACCTCCCTTCACTCAATAGTCATTCCATTTCTTATGCGTGAGAATATAAAACCTACTGCCCATCATTCCAGAACATGCTTTCCTGACTTGAGTGTAATTGCAATTATATCATGAATGCATGCATCAGTTTCAGTCTACACACGTGGTTCTTCAAGTCCACATGGAAGCTTAGAAGCTTACCAGGAACATGAAATCAGATGAGTAAAATAGCATCAGTGAACAGATTAAGACACAGAAAGTTTGTGGCAGAGCTTGGCAAACTTTGGCATGTCTGTGGTGGTGTCTGAGTAGCTGTTACCCAAAATACTTTTAGTACCTGAACAGGCAAGTCCTATCCTCTCTCCTTCTGGACTCCCAGAGCCCCACCTTGTAAGATTCTTAAACTGATGACAGGAAATAGAATATGTCTGGAAGAAAGGTTTAAAAGAAACATAAAAAAAAATTAAGAGGCCATGAATTAAGTTTTCATTTTCTTCCTTGAAGTAGATGGCACTAAGCTAAATGAAACATCTACTGTGAAGGCAGGGGTGCTGGTGTCTGGCATGTAACTTCCCTTCTTTTCTCATTTGCATGCTAAAGAAATGCAACATTTTTTTCATATCATGCATGTGAAAATATCCTCTAGGGAAGCTTATATGAGCCCCAAAACTGATACCAACAAAGGTAAAAAGCTACAACTTGTTTAGGATTAAGTGATATTTAGGTGTTAGAATATCCCAATGAAAACCCATTGGGACTGAAGTTTGGAACTGAAGTCCATATTTTTCCTTTGATGGATAGTGAATAGCAAATATCTTTATTTATTTTATCAGAAAATCAGGCAATATTTTAATAATGCGAAGTCACTCATGTTGCTTGTCAATAGGCATAATACACGTGGAATTAAGAACAATCTTTTTCATTTCATAATTATATGAAATTTTATATGATTCAGGAGTTAAGCCATTTGTTCAAACATAAGACGGTACAAAAATAGCTGACACTAGATTCAGAAAAAAGCAGGGCACTTAATAAATGCCCTTCCCAAACTAACAATCTCAGATATTTACAAGAATGCAACTTAGATTAGAATGTAATTGTTCTTAGATTAAAATAATCCTCTGGCATAGGAAGTCAAGAAGAATAGCTGTATGTAAAACTGTCTTCTTAGAAGGTAAAGATTTGGAGTCTGAGTTCCTCAGTAGCTAAATACAGACCCCATTTCAAATTGTGCGGTTGGTTCCTGTGAGGTTGCTCTAAGCTGCAGCGCTGCCAGGCATTGCTCCGTGCTCTTCCCCAGCAATCTCTAAATCTGGCAGTGACTTTCACAGCCACACTCGCCAACTGCCTTCTGAGCCAGGACCCACCGAGGAGCTCTCTGGGCTGAGATGAACCAAATCGCTGAGATGAACCAAATAGCTCTCCCTGTCGGGGAGAGACACGAGTGAAACACTCCCCTGCACACCTCTTTGAACGCATGTCTCATCGAGGAGTCTAAACACAATAAAAAGATTTACAGCTTTTTTCGACAGTTTTTAGAGAAACCTCCAGCAGGATCTTGTCGGATTCACTCAGGTGGTGCTTTGTTGGGATGCTTTCAGAAGACAACCTTGATAGCTTATTGCTTTCCCCCACCTTATTTGTGAAGGTATTTCTTGCCAATCTCTTTCATTTCATATGACATCAGATTTCCTTAAATTGCCCTCAGTATTCCAAATTTACATAAATTCATATCCATTCTTTGCTACTCCCTCAATACTTTTTAATTCTTTGACTGTTTATAAAGGGGAAAAAAACCTATCAGAGTACTATGAAAAGTGAAAATTTTGAAGTCCAGACTTTATGCCATAATTTGTGTTACATAGTTAATTATTCCAGACAGGTTTATTTAAAAAGTGTGTTTATTGGTCTTATGTACGTTTAAAATAGTGATCTTGCAGGAACTCAGATTAACTAAAAATAAATTTTAAATTGTTATCTAAAATAAGTGACTTGTTCTACACAAATGGCAAGTCTGCTTAAATAATAAGTTTTTGAAGCTTAATTATAGACGAGAGATACCAACATTATTATTCAGTATTGTAAATACAACTATTGGCACAGATTTTAATTTCAGAATGGGGTATGTCTGGAGTCTGTCTTTTATGCTTTCTCCTTGTCTAGAATTAAGGTCCTTTTAGACTAGGTTTGAAAAAAATTCCAGTTGCTCTCCATCACAACGATTCATCAAAGATAAAATTCTATTTGTTTATCTGACAGAAAATTCAATTTTTTATCAAAATATTTCCAAATAGCTACAGACACATTTTCCAGGTACTGTCTTGCTTGAAACACTGTCTTCTGTGATAAGGGATCTGCAGTGTTAAATCTAGTCTAATCAGTCTTCCCTGACAGTATTGGACAAATATTTAAGGCTAATTCATCCAGATTGCCTGTACGCATTTCTCAGATTTTCAAAATCTCAAACAGAACATTTGAAACGAAGTGGAATTTCTCCTACAAATCTTTCATAATTAGAAGTAACAGAGGCACTAAAAGTGTCAGAGAAGCTGGCCCTTAAATTATAGCATTTATGTGACCATTAAATGACCTTGAATTTCCTGGATATTTTTATGATTTTTTTTTTAAATATTTCTTCTAAATAGAATTGGCTGGCTCAGGAAGCTGACATCATTCTCAGTGCAAACACACTTAATCTAGTATCATATTGTGGGGAGTTTAGTAGTTTCAGGTATTGCTTGTGTGTGTATTTTATATAAAAAAAATTCTTTCATATCTCCAAGCAATAAGATGGTGGATTTTGAAGAGAAATTTATAGGAGTTGCTTTTCCATATTTCATTCTCAGACAAAAATATCTTTGACAGCTACACTGTGAAAGCTTCGTTATCAAGTACCAGTTAAACTCATATTTGATATTACCAAATGCTACTTTTAATTTATATGTATGTGTGTGTGTGTGTGTGTATAAAACTAATTAGAAATAAATTTGGAAAAAATCTCCGTGTGACAAGCTCCTAGCAGGCAACATTTCTAACTTCTTTATCAGTTACCTGGGGGCACAAATAGAAAATTAGTGTGTACCTATTTTCTGACATTGGTTCTTAGGATTTTATTCCTAAAAAGAGATGTACTTTCCTGGTGATTTTCCCAGTGCAAACTTTTAAATAACAGAGGAATCACATGGCAAACATTAGACTCATTACCAATTTTTGATTTGTAAAGGTGGCACTGCAAGACTTACAGCTATGACTTCCTGCTCTAAAAAGGAGGAGCCTGAAAACATTTGCATTTAAAGAATCTAACATTATCCAGAGTGTGTATCTGGGTAGGACTGAGATGATTTAGTGCTGAATATCCAGTTCTTTAAGGAAAGATGATGAGCATCAATTTTACTAGGCCTGTATTTTTACTGCAGTGTTTGAAAAAGAAAATTATTTTGCTAGTTATATCAAGCAACTCCTCATTCATTTTTCCCTGAAAAATTCCAGATTTAGAAATATTAGAAAGATAGAATGGAAGAGAGGTCACCCTTACCCCTAATTTATAGCTAGAGTGGTTAAATCCCCAGGATTAGAATTTGAGGTGGACAAATAGAAGTGGATTGAAGTGTCAATATTGAATTGCTCGGCCAGGAATGTGGTGATGAGTAAGCGCCATGTTACTTTATAAATCTTGCACTTTGGGAAAGAGACTGCTAAATAACTATGAAATGCATGAGAGGACAAGGGAGAAGCTAAAAATAGCAGGTTCAACCATAATCGATTCATATTTTTCTGACCAATACACAAAATACACACATTTCACGGCAAAATGTGATGGAATATTTTATGTCAGAACCTTTCTAAAGTAAAGACCATGTGTTTGCCTTGGTTGTCTCTGTAATGGTGCTTCCAAAACTGAGGGAAATGCATCATCATCTAGGCTTTGTTTCTTAATACAATAGATTATAATAAGATTATAATAAGAGAAGACTATCTACAATGAGGTGTCAAAAAAAACCCCACAATATTAGTAAAATGACCTTGCCGTTAACTGTAATAAGAAGCTACTTGTGACAGTTTCAGCACGAGCTTATTAGGAGCCCATTGAGCTGCAGAAAGCAGAAAGCACATGCAGATGGGGAGTTGTCATGTCATCATAATCACTATTTGTGCATTTTTCATTCCACTCATGTTTATTCACATCTTTAAAAGAATTCGACATTCTTTAAATTTCCTTCGATATGTTTCTTCTTTAGTCGGAATCCAATTGGATTGGAATGGACATTAAGAAAATGTGGCTTTGCAAAGTGACATCTTTAATACAGTTAGCCAAAGACAGTTATTTTTTCTTTGTTTTATTGTCTTTGTTTTATATCAGGGTGTATAGTACTTGAAGGGAGAGAAGAATTTCAAATGTAATCCCTTACATGAATCATAAAAAAAGTCCCAAATCAATTCCAGTCGAAAGATCATTGAGTAATCTGATTTTTCACAATATTTAAGACTGTTGTGGAGATTATGCTTTACCAGATAGTAAATCCCCCTTGAAAGACACACATATCGTTTCTAACAGTGGAAATAAATCTGCCCTCTGGCGAGAATTATTATCGTTGAACCAGATATAGCCATTTTGATAGCTGAGGAGTTTCCAGCCTTCCCTCTATAGATTATGGCAAGTAATAAATTTCCTTGGCACAAAGTCCAGATATACCTACATGTATTAAGAAAAAAAAATAGGTACTAGATCATAAAAACAGTGATAACCATTTTCTCAGTTGGTTGTCTGTATAGACAATATCTGTTTTGAAGACAAAATTAACACGTCATTTTTTTCCCAGGTTCAGGATGCATTTAGATGCCGATTGAGAAACTGCCAGGATCCAATCAATGCTGACTCTTCAAGTTCTTTTCCTAATGGGCATGCTCAAATCATGGTGAGTTTTTATTTTTCTCTGATTGGTAAGTCACAATTTCTCAAAGGGTTAAGAAAATGTCACCACTAGTAAAATAGTATCAAAGTTCCAGTTTAAATGACTGACTTTAGTTCATTAATGGATATAGAACTCTGGCACCAGTAGCTATTCTGTCTGGTGTTCTTAGGAGTCCAGTATCTCTCCTTGACCCGCTGGTGTGTTGCCTGTGAGGTTTTGTGTGATACCATGAAGTATTTTTATCCTTGAGAATTAGGAATAACAATTTTTCTCATAAGATCATGCATGTTTATGATCCAACACTTTGGAACTGCACTTCTAATCTTAAAGCCTTGTCCTTGGGTACACATTAGAATCATCAGAAGAGCCAAAACCCAGTCTGAAATCAGATCTCTCATGTGGCACAAGGCACAAATGGTTGCAGTGTGCAGCCCAAGATGACAACCAACCCCCTAAAGCATAAAGGGTTGCCACACTGTTAGTAAAAGGTTAGCTGTTGAACATTAGCTCTGACTGTTCAGGATACTGAGGGGTTTCCACTTAACCACTTTAGTGTATTTTAGAAATGAGTTAAGATTTAAACTATGTCATTAGAATCTTTAAAATCTTTTTAAAAATCGGAAAAATCTTTTTCTAATTTTTATTTTAGTTTTAAAAGTACCATTACTTGATATAACTCTATAATTTGGGGAGTACAACCTACACCTGCTTATGTGAATGCGCCTCCACCTTCCACCCCAGATACTTTCTCTCCACTTTCTCTTTCCTCTTCCTCCATCCCCTCTGGTAACTAGTATGATGTTCTTAGAGTGTAGGAGTTATTCTTGTTTTGCTGGTTGGTTTTGTGTTGTGTTTTGTTTTTTAACCCTTTTCCCTTCTCTTTTTTTTTTTTCATTTTTTGTTACAGATTATGTTTGATGTAGATTAATTTTGTATCTGCTCCAGAGGTTATAGGTTTAACCCCTTCTTACCACCAGTAACCCAACAATCCTCCACCATGTTCCACTGGGCCCCTCCCTCCCCCATGCCCACTCCACCACCCTCTTCGCTAACTCCCTCAGTTTTGCAGTCAGATGTTAAGAGTTCATTATTGGACAGGATCTGACTGATCCTTTGCTATGGTTTGTTTTCTTTGGTTAACTATATTCCACAAATGAGTAACAACACTAGAAATTGTGTTTAAATCACTTTGATTTATTTCACTTGGCATAATCACAACAAAATCCATCCATTTTGCCCCAAAGAATACTATTTCATCTTTTTAATAGCTAAGTAGCATTCTACTGAGTCTATTCTCCACAATATTTTTGCCCAATCATCTGTTAATGGACATTTAGTTTAGCTCCACGTCTTGGCTATTGTGAAAAATACTGCTGTGAACATAGGAGTGCATAAATTTTTTTGGGGGGGTTACTACCTCACAGTGGTATGAGATTTTTTAAACTAATATATTTGATTTATAAATGTTTTTGTATTAGGCAATATTAACAGTCTAAGTGATATACTATTTGTAACTAAGATGAGAAAAATAATTACTCATTAAAAACAATAACTAAAACTTAGGCTAATTTTACCATTAAAAATAATGTGTTTTAACTCAAAGGTTGGCACAATAAAGTGAAAAGGTACAGGCTTCTAGCTGTAAAATAAGTTGTGATGGTATAAGTGTAATGTGCTGCATTGTGACTGTCACTGTTATTTATTTGAAAGTTGCTAAGAAAGTAAATATAAAAAGTTTAAGGAAAATATGAGATTGGAACAAAACTCTAGCAAATGCTGTGCCATTAGTATTGTTTAATCATTCATTTTATTAAACTTAAAATTTTTTTATCACATTTGAATGAAAATGTGTCATTAGAAGGGCCTAATTTGGCTATTCAGTGTTTGACAAGTGTTACATTATAAACAAATAATGTTTATATATAAGCATGTAATGTAATAAACAACATATACAAAGTGAATGCTTAAAAAAGCGAACTTAGCCAGGACATTTACTTATATTCATCATAATTTCTAGACATTGTATGATGGTTTAAGGAATTGCTTTAACATTCCATCCTTTTATTTGTATCTCCTGACTGAATGACAGTGGGTATTGTGTTGCCTTATTAAAATTGTATGCCATGTTTCCACTGATTTCACACAACATATGTTCTCTAGAAAATATCTTTGAAAACAATTTGATTATTTCTTGAGAAACTGCCTTTGCACACAATAATAATCTGGTACTGCCTAGTCAGATATCTATAAACTTGAGATAATCTAGTTACTAAATCATTTGAGATTTCATGAAATGATGGTCCTATGATTTATTATTTCCTGTTACAGACAGACTTCGAAAAGGATGTGGACATTGCTTGTCGATCAGGTAAGAATATTTGGAATTTGAAAATATTATCATTAGGGATGGTAAATTATTTTTACAGATTTTTATTTTAAGGAAAATGCTGTGGTTTACACACTTTCTATTAATGTGGACAAAGTAATGGAATCTTCAAATGGGAGCCAAGGCATATGGGGGGAAGGAAGGAGCTGGGAGGATGAGGAATGAAAAAGGTCAATCGGGAACACCCTGATAGCAGACAAGCATTGACCTGAAGACATAAGAGCCCCATGTCACCAGCTGCAGGTTGCAAGGCCAGTCACTTTAGTCTGTGCCTCAGCTTCATCATCTATGGAGTATGGGTTGTTGTAATCATGAGGTACCAGCGTGCATGTATTTTTGCTATTGTTAAAGGGGACCAAGGAAACGCATGCAGTACACCCTAACTTAGAGTTGTAGGATCACATTGATAGTGTTCCTTATGGTTGTTCTCCAGCCTGTGGCTCAGTATCACTGGGACAGATAAATCCAGCGTTTTAAAGGAAATTGATATTTTATTTTGGGGATTATTCTAATTGTTGAAATACTGAGACAAAAATGTACCCGTTTTTGCCTTTTATTTTTTTTTTACTATATATTTTTACTGTTATTTGTGTCTTTTACATTTTGTATTCCCCTTGGGTAGCCCACCACCAATTCACCCGTGATCCATCTCCATGGTCCCTTGTGTTCTTTTCTATTCCATTTTGTGCCCTTACCCTCCCCCCCCTTTTATTCATTGACTGTAGTGTTGCCTTCTAGAACAAGAATAGATCTTTCCTTCATCAAAATAGCCAAATATTTAAAAGCAAATATTAGCCCAATCCAAGTCTTTTTTTCTCTAGATGAAACAAATTATGTTTCCTCATTCATTCCTCGCAGCATATTCCCAGGCAAGCGTGTGCCCCAGGTAGCCGCTAATGTGTGAATAATTTTAAATTATGGGTCCAAATGTATATATACTTACCCAGCATTTATCACAGCTGGTGCTTTCCTTATACTAATGCTATCTACACTTGCATCATAGCAACTGCTACAATACTGTGTCATCTGAAATCCCAAAGACTTTCTGTAGTAGCTGTCAGGGCTTTTCCAGTCTAATATTGTATAAAAGTTTCAGTTTTTTTCTCCTTGAACTCTGTTTACTATTATCTTACTGGTTAGTATTCTATCCACTTGAAATTGTTTGACCATTAGAAATTTGATAATACCTTCTAAATCTTTATTCAAATCATCAATAAAGAAGTCAAATGGGGAATGAGACTGAGTATTAAACTCTGCTGTGCTTAGTAAGACGTCCATCATTCATCCCATACAGACTTCCTTTAAGTGTAATTTTCAGATTCAACTCATAACCATTAATCATTTAACAATTTTGGAGTCTGAGATCACAGGATTTATTTAAAATAACTAGGTGATCATTCATATTTTCCTACCTTCAACTTCATTTCTTTTCAGCCTCTTTTGGTGTACTCTCCACTCTTCTTGATGGAAAGTAAAATACCAAGTGTTTTGTCTTTAACCACTATTAACATTAAACTCAGTTGTCAAAGTTCCAGCCCCAGATCAGAAATGTTAGCACCACCTGGAAACTTGTTAGAAATGACCACTATCGGACCCTGCTTGAGACTAACTGGGTCATAAACTGGAGTTGGCTGTAACAATGTTTCTACAATCCATCTACGACATTCTGATGCATGGTAAATTTGGAAGACCACTGTATCAGACCATCTACCTCCCCAAACTGTGGTCTCATGCTATCATTATTAACCTTGTCTCTGTTATCCATTGTCCCTAAACTTCATTAGAATTCCTAACAGTCCAGTTCCATTTTTTTATTAGAAAATTTTTTGTTTCAAATATTTTCATTGTGTGTGCCCTTTTTAGCTGAACTCAAGGGAGCTTGAGTTTTTCTAGACATTTCTTTGCATTTTGAGATATAATTTTAAAGCCTCAATTCATAATCTGAAAAATCTCCTTATGCAAAATATTCAGGCGCTTTTTGTTTATTTGCAAATTTTGCTTTTCATGGCTTAATTTCTCAAAAGTCCCATTTCAACATGTTTGTGTGTGTAGGTGGTATAGATTTGTTTGTATTGTGCATTCAAAATATCCTATTAAGCAAGTCCAAAGGCAGGTATGTCTCCACTATAAACACAAATAACATTCTTTCCTCAAATATTTAAGATATACAAATTTTTAATAAAGGTAGGTGTACCGTTTGATAAAAATGTGCTGGCTATAACTGCAGATCACATATTTGTACAAAACTAAATGTATCTTGCACAAATGCAGACTATGAAACTGCATTCAACACCAACAGTCCATTACAGTTTACAATATACTGAAAAAAGTGTTATATTGCATTAAGGACATATAATTTGATAGGTTCTCATATCTTTTAAATCTTAGAAAAATTGTATATAGTTAAGGATTAAAGGTATTCACTGGAGGTATTTTTAAAGCATTTTATTTAGACTATCATTAGACTATCATTAAATTTATTAATTCAACATGTCTTTTTATGTAAATTGTTCCTGGCAACCACAATTCATCACTGATCTATTATTTTCAGAGGAAGTAACATTTTTAAACTGAGGAGACAATAAACCGTACATCTTACAGTTATCTTTGCCCAGCGAGATGTTAAATGCCACTTGCTCGCTGTATAGGTTGGGCAGCATTCAGTGCACGGGGCGAGCTGGCTTGCACGTGGTGCTCTTCAGTGTGGTTTCAAAATCAAAATGACAAAGAATATTTTAGAATTTCATTCTTTCATATCTCAAAACTGACAGTTGTTCACAACTGAGCATGCTTGACATTCTCATACAACATTACTTCCTTTTTATTTAGAGGCCAAAAAATGTTAAAAGGAATCTGAACTCTTGCTAATTGGTTTTGGTTTCTGTTTTCATTTTGCTTCCTCACTTTTTTCAAAGTCATTTTCCAGGCCTGAAATGAAATGGAGGTTTCAGAAACTTTTTTTTTTTTCCTTATGTTCTGCTGGCAATTTTAATATCTCCTCAAGGGCACTCCAGCATATGGATTGATCTTTTTTAAAAATGTTCTTTCTTCTCCTATGAGGAACTGAAGATAAAACATTTGAACCCGTATCTACCTTGACCATATGGACTTCATAGATAAATGCTCATTAATTTTCAACATGTATAATTTTTTAAAGGATGTTTGATGCAGTAGGATGAAATTTCCATTGATTACCTTTTCCAGGAAGCATTTTAACGAATAGAACTTAGAATACCTTAGGGGAAAGCCTTTAAGAAAGTTAAAAATCATGTGAATATATCTCTAATTTCATAAAACCTTTGCCATAGATTTTTGGGATAAAACCTTTTTTGCATTTTCCCAGAAAAGTTATGCAGAGTAGTTTAAGGAGAGGGCACTGAGATTTTTTTCAGTTAGTCAATTTTCAGATATATTTTAGCTGTGGGTTACCTCAGATCTATGAGAGTAGATCAGAATCAAAGAGTGATTGATCATCTGGACCATGTACATAAAAGTAGATATGTAATTTTCAAAAATGTTTTATTAAGAAGAGATAGCAATTATAAAAACACATATACTTTCTTTCCTCTTCTAATTCACAGTTCTTCATAAGGATATTGGTCCTTGCCGGGCAGCAACGATAACAGGAACACTCTCTAGGATTTCTCTAAATGATGATGAAGAGGAGAAAGGAACAAACCCTGAAGGGTTAAGCTACTCAACATTGCCTGGAAACGTCATTTCCAAAGTCATTATCCAGCAACCCACTGGTCTGCACATGCCCATGAGTATGAATGAGCTGGGCAATCAATGTTTGAAAAAAGAGAACAGTGAATTGCGGAGAACTGTGTACTTATGTACAGATGATAATTTGAGAGGGGCTGATATGGACATAGTCCATCCTCAAGAAAGAATGATGGAAAGTGACTATATTGTGATGCCCAGAAGCTCTGTAAATACCCAACCGTCGATGAAAGAGGAAAGCAAAATGAATATTGGCATGGATACCTTGCCACATGAAAGGCTGTTGCACTACAAAGTGAATCCTGAATTCAACATGAATCCCCCTGTAATGGACCAGTTCAATATGAACTTAGAGCAACATCTCACACCCCAGGAACACATGCAGAGTTTGCCCTTTGAGCCTCGTACAGCTGTGAAAAATTTCATGGCCTCTGAGTTGGATGATAATGCAGGACTATCAAGAAGTGAAACTGGATCGACGATATCAATGAGTTCTTTAGAGGTAAGCAATTGAACAATCCTTTCCTTGATATTTGAAGATACATATATATATATAGAAAGAGAGAAGGGAATAAATAGATTCATGTGACATTCACTTGGGGTAAGAGAGTCACATTAGTTTCAAGAACTTTAAGTATGTTGGGACTAAGATTCTGGATATGTTTTTTTCAGTAATACATCAGAATGCCCTTTTTAAAAAAGCAGAAGAGGAGGTCCTTCTGATGGGTAAAATAACTTCTGGATGGCATTACAAACTTAAATCGGGATTTTTTGTTAGGGATACAGCTACTAAAATTAACAAAATTGGAAAGTTTCTATGAGGTCTACCATTACACTGATTATAAATGCTTACATGATGTTAGATCACAATCTTTCAGCATTAATATTTGCTTTTAGATTTTACAGAATGATGACTGCTTAAATTTATAATTAAGCAGCTAAGGATCAGGACCCTGAGGTGCAACCCATTGGCTTTCATGAAAAAGCAGACTCCTTTCAGCTTTTCTACCCATGAGTTGAAGTAGTATATAGCTATCAATATCATTAATATTTTACTCTAATTAATCAAGTAAGATCTAAGGAATATAATGTCTTATTTTATATCCTTTTCATGTGACTTTTACATCTTTTACCTTGAAATTTTGCTGTAAACCCACTGTAGTGCAATGCAGCACATTTTATAGCTATTGTTTATTTTAATATATTTCAAAAGACAGCATAATTGGTTGCCTACTTTTGCCATAGGAAGTATGCTAATAATTGTACTGTTGTTCCAAAGTTCCCAGAGGCAATTATCTCTCAAAATCATGCCTTCTACTGGGCCGAAATGAAAAGAGATCCTTCAAGGGTAGAGGAACTTGATGAGTGGTGTAATTTTGAGATTTTTCCTAACTGGATAAAAGGAAGTTCTAGGCCACAATGAGAATATAGATGAAATCTAGAATAAATCCTAAATTCTAAATCAGTGTTACACAAAATAGGTTTTCTAAGGAGAATAATCCTTCCAGACCAAAGCTAGAGGAGCTGTAAGGCCAAGGTTATTCCATAGTGGCTAGAGCTCCCTCTAGACAATCCCTTTATTACAAAAAGAGCAGCCGCTGTTTCTATATTTCTAACTTGCATGTCCCAAAGACTAGCAGTTCTACTACAGTAATGCATAAGCACAAATACATATTTTTGTGATTTTGCATAAAGTTTTTAAAACGATTTTCATTGAGTATGAATAGCATAACATCTTAAGTAATCATAATGACCAAATGGAGTCTTGTTATAAAATGATTCTAAAATGTGCTAAAGGGCTTACAACAGAATTACATCTAAAAGCCTAAAAACCTGCTGGGCTGGTGTTGTAAATGTTGCTTGAACAATAGTTTATATTTCTAAGTGCTACTTTGTTCAATTTGTAATTTTTCCAAATCTTCATATCCTTATTAAGAATAGGCATCATATATAATGGTGCGTCAGCCAGGAGATCTGCATTTAAATGACTTAGAGATCACAAGGCTTATAGCTTAAAAAGGAAGAAGATTCAGGATTCAGAATGAAAATTCACTTTCTCATTTTCATTCTTTAAAAAAATTTAATAGTTAATAATTGCTTAGAGTAACCGTTTTTATGAGATAGCTGAGAGAATATATAGATGTGGGAGTGAATAATAAAAATTAGCATTTATATAGCATCTTTCATTAGCAGATCCTCAAATCACCTTAAAAACATGAATTAATTAATCTTCACAACACCTCTGCAATGGAGAAGTTGTTATAATCCTCAAAGTAAAGTCATTTATCTTATTCAAGGTTGTAGAGCAATGCATAGCAAATCTGGGAACACAACCTTTCTGTCCTGATCAGCGTTATGCTGACAACACAAGGCAATGATGTGTCTGAATATTAGCATGACAGTAACTCTAAAGTTCACTTTAACCCAAGACAGACACGTGTATTTCTAAGTGCTACTTTGTTCAATTTGTAATTTATGGTGCATAAGACATGGAAGGGATAAAGTATAGGGGCATTTAAGTTTTGGGGGATAGGTGTGTGGTCCGTGAACATAGACAGTGGTGTGACTTTAGGAGCTGAGTGACACATTGTGAAGCTGTCAACTATGTTAGACTATGTCTGCAGGTTTAACCAATGGGAAAGATGCTCTGACAATAGGGGAAAAGAGGAAAGATGATGGAGCTTCTCCACGGAGTAGGGTCCACCAGTAGCCAGTCTTGTATCCTACAAGACAATGTGAAGAGGACAGGAGGTGAATATGTGAGTTCTTACCCTTAGTATAGTGGGGGTGGAGTCTTCTTTCCTTTTGACTAAGAATGGAGATTATGGTCACAGGAACATCCATCTGTGAAGTTAGGGCAGCAAAGGATGGCCTGGTATCCCATGATCCTTTCAAGGCTAAAATGAACAAGATGTTCATATTAATTCAGGAAGATTCTTCTAGCAGGAGCGGGTGTTCACAAATTGCCAAGGTGGGAAGTGGTGGGTGGAAGAAAGACAAGGTAAAAGCTACCCAGTTGTAGCACAGAACACAGTATTCGTGAGAAAAAGTGCAGGCGAAGAAAAGTTGAGAGAGAAAAAAAGAAAGCTAAAGAGTGGGTGAGTGGGTGGAAGTATTTATTCAAATAAGCAGGAGGCAACAAAGAAAGAGGGAGGTTCCCTAACCTCAGTAGCAGTGCCAGCAGAAAAGGCTCCAACCTCCACGGGAGTTTGTTCAGCTAACCTCCAATTACTGAGTATAAAACAGTTTAATAAATGCATGAAGTTTCTTGGCATACAAGCATATCCAGACTTTCTCCCTAATATTACCTTCTATCTTATAATGTGTTATCTTCCAACTTTCAATGTTTAGATCCATTCCCAGAATGAACTTCAGCAATTTTGAAAATTTTAGCTTCAATTTCCACAATTATGAAATGATTGCACTATTAATGTATTAGAATATTTCACAAACTCCTAAATATCTTCTAATTGCTATGCTTAAGGCTAAAAAGGATGAAATGGTCATTAGCATTTAAGTCACTCACCTTCCATTAATGAGCAAAGCATTGTGAGTGCATGGTATGTATGTAGGGGAAAAACAGTATCTTCATTCTCAAGCCGTTGAGGACTATGAAATACTGTTTATTCGATTGTGGTGCTATTTATAGTGTATGAGGAGGGATGGCATTTGTTTTGGATATTGATACTTATTCAATACTTTGTAGCTATTAGTTTTAAATAGTAAGCATTTCCTCACTCAGCAGTATCCCCAACTTGTGTGGATGTCTTGGGCTTATTTGGCACATGGTCCCTGTGTCATTGGCTTCTGACTGGAAGAAAAATTTCTCCCTTGCCCTTAAGCAGCACCCCATGTATCTATGAGGAGCTTCCAGCTCCTGCCAGGTGCCTTAGCCCTGGGTTTAGATCACCCTGCCATCTCCTTCTGTCCATCCCGCTTGGGGGCGGGGGGAGATTGCATCTTTTCTTGCCAATCTCTAGGCTACCTCATGGTCCCTTTTGTGGCTTCTCTGCTCCTCTGTCCCTTGAATTCTTGTGACACAAGATACTCAGATATAACGTTACCTTAATTTTCTTATTATAGTAAAAATCTTTAATAGCTAATCTATAACAATCTGGTTTTGAAAAAGTAATCTATGATATAATTGTGGATAAATCTCCTTCAATTTATGAATGGGTAGAAAGAGACACCATTCTAGGCTACATACCAGTTTTCTCCTGAACATGAATTATCGAGCTCTCTGCATAATGGTTTGTAAAAGTAAAACATTTTAGCTATAATGTCACATCACGGGCACCTCTCTTATAACTACCGTGAGGTTCAAATTAGATAATGTACGTGAAAACCCTTTAAAAATTGCAAGGAGCACTTCAGAGGTAAGGTTGTGTTATTTTATTACCACTCTATCTTGAATGTCTGAAGATGCTTTAATGTTGTACTAAATCAATATTCAGGATATTAGACAAAATTTTATGGCCTCACTTGAGAACTGGGAGACTCTGTCACTAATAGAAACCATTAGAACTGACCAAAGTGCAGAAGCATCTTTTTCCTTTAAGTTTTTTTTTTTCTTATGTAGCTGTGTTGAGAGAAAGCTTTGCCCTTCTTTGGTGTTTTGTGTCTGCTCTGAGATTATGGAATTTTGTCTTTTATGTAGGAATACAAACAAAATTAGCTCAAATAGAAGTTATTTTTCAAAATTAATTATTCACAGGTTTCATTTCTACATATATTTTGAATCAATTTGGTATGAAAGCTTTATCCTTGAGTGGTTTGTTGCTCACTCTGTAATAGAAACTTTTAATGGCAGTCATACTGCCATTTATTAGTCTGTGGAATTTATTCCCCTCTGTGAATCTTCTAGTGCCTTGTCCAGTTTAATTTGCAGTGACATAAACAATGAAGTATTTCCTTTGAGAAATTATTCATCATGCTCCAAGACACAGATATGGAGAGACACCTCTGTGCAAATACTAAGATTCCTCTAAGATGGTTCATACCATAGTGCATGTTCTTACCCTTACATCATCCTAAAGAAGTCTTCCCTTCGATTAGTGATAAGCCTGCTTCGTTGTAAATTTTCTTGATCCTCTTGATTGTCAATTGAGCCATTCACGATGGTTTTCTTTGGGTGTTTAGTCCACTTGCTTATGCAAATTCTCCCAAATTATTCCTGAGAAAAACAACAGCACAAAACCAAGTCACATTAGTTTAGATTTGTTTGGCTGCTGCAGTGCAGCATCTCCATTTATTTGTAAAATATTGTGACGGTCTACCACTGTGACAGGCCCTGTGTTAAATACTGAAGAAACAGAATTGATCAAGGCAGATTTGAATCCTGCACCACAATAAATAAATCCTAGAGGAGACAGAAAATTAGCCTATAGTAAATGACTAAAACAGGGTGTCATGCTCAGAAATATCCTTGAAACATGACGGAGAGACTTCTGTACTTAACGTGGTCTGTCTGAGAAGCCTGGGAAGTAAAGTGGAGGGTTAAAAAGGAACACGACTTGGGAGGAGCTGGAGGATGAGAAAATATTTGAAGCAAAAGAAACTACAAGTGCCAAGTCCTAGGGTAGGAAAGTGTTTAAAATATTCTTATAGGATTAGAAGAGTAGCAAAAGGCAAGCTCCTTAAACATGAAGTTGGAACAGGAAGAAGAGACCAGGTTTCGCAGAGCTTTGTAAAATGATGAAATGCAAGTGATGACAGGTAAGCAAAAGTTTGTCGTGAACATTTTTCCACCCCTCCTTCTTGGTGTTCCAAGTTAAAAAAGGTAAGGAAACAGTGGTAGGAGAAGAGGAGATGGAGCAGAAAGCTGGAGGACAGAGGAGAATGTTGATGTATTCCACAGGAGGGGTGGGATGCCCGTGACTGCAGAAAGTGGAGACAGAGACGATCAAGATGTATTTCGGGAGAACAGAGAGCACTTACTGGTGGGTTTGTTGTGCAAGATGAGGGACAGGAAGGAATGAAAGAAGGGTGTCTTGACCAACTCCATGTCCAACATTTTCTTTGATGGGGAAAACTGGGTGCTTGGAATTTGAAAAGGTAGTATTTAAAACTATGAGAATTAATTATGTCCCCTAGGAGAGAATGGTGAAAAAGGAAACTCAACATTAGAAGGCAGATAAATGCGAATGAACTACAGCAAATGGGGGTGGGGGGACAACTGAGAGATAAGTGTTTTTAATGAGGAAAGAATTTTCAAAAGCTTCTAAGGTATTGTAAGATGAGGACAGAAAATTGACCTTGGCAATTGAACAGATGGAGCTCATCAGAGAGTTTGACAGGAGCTTTAATGGAATGCTGAGGTCAGAGTCCAAGTTGGGAAATTAGGGAAGAAAAATATAGAAAAAAAAATTACTGTGACAAAAGGATGATTTATGTTAAGCTATTTGGTAATTGAGGATATATAAAGCAGAATTATATCTTGGTAAAGTATTTCAGCACTGTCCTGGTTTATTTAAAATTTATATGTAGCATTTCTTTTGACTTGATCAGTTTTCTCATTTTTTAAACATAACCATTATTTTTCTAACCATATACAAACTTTGTCATGAAATCCCAGAGACACATTGAATAAACATTTAACTTAGTTATGGTTTTCATAAACTTCAGTGTTTTCAAAGACTTCCCAATCAACTGCATGTTTACTAAGGGTGAAGACAAAGATAAGCGGTCTCATGAGCAAGTGCTAACAGAATTCAACATGCTGGTTCTTCCGTTAGAGCATAAATGCCCAGTATCAGAAACTTCTCTAAGATAAACTAGATTTTGCAATGGCAACCTCACACTGAGGAGTTGGGGAAATTTGCTATGTTATTGTTATCATTGCTCACCAACTATTCTGTGTTTTAAGTTGTTTTACTCAAAAGAAATTATTGTATATTGCCATCAGATTTATCTCTGAAATGAGTAATGTATTGAAGGCTTTACTCCTTTAAAATAAAATTGATAAGTAAATGTTAATCTACTTCCCCTTGCTTTATGCATGTTAGTCTTGCTGAGGTCTACTAACAATCAGCAAAATATCTCAGGCTTCTTGGTTATAAAATATCACCACTTAATACCACTGAGCAGTTATCATGGGAGTGGAGGAAATGCAGGTTTGGAATCAGAAGACCTGAGTGTGATTTCCAGCTTATTTATTTACCACCTAGGTGAAGTAGGTAAGTTATTCTAACTTCTGTTCCTCCTTATTCATAAAATAGAGATAATAAATAATGCTTTTCTGACAATCCCATAGACTAAATATACACCTAGTGTGTTCAAATGTGAAAGCATTTTATATAAAATGAGAGAATGTTTGGTCAGTATTGTGGGGATATGAATAACAATACACTTTTCACTTCCTTGTGCCCCAATTTTCCCCACTGTCTAAATTTTACATCTTTGTTAATTCTCCTGACCCCACCATCTTTAGGTTGTTTTGATTGAAATCTGTTTGCTTCACTTGCTCACTACTTTGTCTAATCCTTTAAGGCTTCTAATCAGCTATACCTTTTTGTTAAGATTAAACAGAGGGAGAAATCTGTATCTAGGAGTATATCGATTTTCTACAGCAACATTGGTGACAACTGCTCTTAGGAGTAAGAATCCATCCTTGGTGTTGTTCTAGTTTCCTGCTCCTAAAATAGGGAGCAGTTAGCAATATGTGTCCATTTCCAGTTCTGAGGCAATGCAGTTTTGCTTCCAGACACTAACAGGGCAACACAAGACTGATAGACCTTTGACAACACCACGAGCAGCAGTTGGGCCTCTTACTCTGCAAGCTCGCTGAACCTTTTTTTATAAGATTTCACCATTTAATTTTCAAATGGATCACAAAGCTATGACTAATGCTCTATAATAATTGCTTCAAACTAAGTGTTTCCATGCTTGCATTTTGCTGTATTAGGAAAGAATTTTGCTTAACATATACTTACAAAAGTGTCCTGCTGAGTTACAGTGCCAAGAAGGCAAAGCATTCAAGAGCAGAGTGGAAACTCTGACATTTAGCCTAGCATATTGCAGCAAAACCTGATGCAGTATGTTGGAGCCTGATTTTTATACGGCACAACTAAATAACAATGATGGCGGAGAGATCTAAGAAAGCTGTGCTAAATTCCTTCCCACCTGCTTTTCCCTTTCCTGGGTGTCACCAGGGCTAGGTGAGGGGGCTGGCAGAGACAAGGAGCAAAGTGAGATGGCCAAGCTGAGTTATCACTTAATAAAACCATTCCGCTCAGCACTCACCTGCAATGTACTTCAAGATTAGATACTCAATCTTAAGCGGCATTACGAAAATCAAGCTATTTCAGGACTTTTAAGCTTTCTTTTAGTCTGTTACCTCTGTCTACTGAAGCATGCTTTGGATGTTGTATCCACTGGGAGGTTCTTGTTCTCTGGTGAGATTTTAATTCTAACTACAGAAATTGTCTTATTTTTCAAAAAGCGACTCCTTTCTATCTCTGCTAATGTTCAATAGTTACAAGAAACTCCCATCTATCTTGGGTATGACCTCCTGGTAGGTTACTGAATTTAAGATTTTAGGTGTTAAGATAGGAGCAAAAGGAAAAGATAAAATAGAAGTGTAGCCAAAGGTTTACAAAGATTTCCAACTGACTGAATTTCACTTTGTCCCCTGTGTTTCATCGCTATTCCCTCCCAATGGGGGGGAAAAAACTATATAGTAAACATTTGTGCTCTAAAATTTCAGGAGTCTTTCTACAGTTAACACATATCTCCTCCTATTCATAACTGTTCAAAAAATCACTGATTTTGGAGCTGATGTGGGCCCTACGCTAGTCTATCATTACACTAATTTCCTCTTAATCATATTTATCATAAGTACTACCTAATTACTTATTAACACATATTTATCTATAACTTGACTCAGCAACTGTTTAATAGAGTCATAGCCATAGAGCAACACTGATATATTTATATCTGCTGCTATGTTTACTGGGGTGTGGACTGTATGTTAATTGTTTCACTAAATTAGAATATATCTGTTCTTAAGAACTAGCAATTAGAAGGACTTCCCTGTCATGGAGGAATATCCAATACCAAGGAAATTGCAGATGAGACTTACAGGGTCCAATAGAGAGAGTTGGTTGGTGGGAAGTCTTGGGATGGCTAGATGATTTTTCCTACACAGGTTTTAATCCTTTGTGCCTATAAAGTAGTATCACTCCAGTAGACCTGAAGTCTCCGCCAATACTGACATTTTTATGTGTATTTTCATAGGGAAAATTTGTCCTTAGTGAAAAGAAAAGAGGTCAAGATGAGAAATATGCTGTAACTTTCTATTCTTCAATTTTAAAGGAAGTTCAGAGTGAAAATGGAATAACGTGGGTGAAATAGTTTGAAATCATAAAAGTTTTCACATATTTAAAATGCAAAGAAGCTAAATTATTGAACATAATTATTTTCATTTTATCTGAATGACTAAATATGACTATTGGTTTTTCTTTTTAAAAAAATATCTAACAGAGAAGAAAATCACGATATTCAGACCTAGACTTTGAGGTAAGTTTCTATGATGTTTTTAAATTTTAATTGTTCGAATTCAAAATTGATATTATTAAACATATTACCCTGCAGCTAAGTAGGAGTATTCTTTAATTAAATGAGCTGTTAAACCTATGTAATTAAAATCCATACTATATACATAATTAGTTATAAAAAAATGTTTATAGTCTAATGTATGTTAAACTGAAATTTTCCAGACAAGAAAGGAATTCATTTTATAAATGCTAACTGGGCAACAGATAGTGCTGAACATTGTCAATTTGCTTTTTAGAAGAGGTAGAAAAGTTGGTTTCTTGCTTTTCCATATTAAGATATATTAATTATATTAGTTTTACTTCAGTTGACTACCTGATGAGAAACTGTGAGGATACTTTGGCTGGTTAACTTAGATTTTCTCTGGGACTTACTTGCTTTTATTGTAATACTGTTATTTAGGTTCTCTGTGGGACAGTCCAGAATCATTTTTTCCAATAGCTAGTGTTGGTTAAATATGTTCTTCATTTAGTAAATGTCTTTTTGCACATATAAACAAGATGAAAATGTTCATTTCCAATTTACATTGAATTTATATTGATGTTGTAATATTGATGCTGAGAAATTACTAAAATCAAACCATTTGAGCATCACATAAAATGCACTTAAATCTTAAAAAAAAAAAGATGTATATTTATTTATGCATACAAGCTGGGGTACAGGCCAGAATGTGGGGAGGCGAGAGAGCTCACCAGAGACAGAGTGGGGAACAGCACAGGTAGATCAACGGAAATAGACTGCTGAGGGGAGCAGCAGGCGAGGCAGGAGAGGTCTGCCACGCCATGTGGGAATCTCCCGGGATGGGCGTCGAACTTGTGTCGCCGCTACCAACAGCTCCACAGCGCAGCACAGCGCTTAACCGCTGCGCCACCAGGGAGGCCACACTTATACATCTTGATAATTGATAATGTGTTCTACCCAATTATGTCAGCAGACTATGAATCATATCCAATTTCTCTAGTGCATTTATACTGTTGTGATGCTGATATTCCTAAAATTTTGGAATTCTCCCAGGACATAGTAACAGAGAATTCGGCCACCTCACTTATATAGATGGATGTTGTACCTCAGCATGGGTATCAGTTATCAAAAGTGAGAGTATTGGTTTTATCTACTGCAATGGTGAACAAGTCTTGGTTTGACCTTCATTAGGAATCTAAGGAAAACTGAACTTTTTTAGTAGTCATACAAGAATCAAAGAAGATAAAAATCTGGCCTCTGATCATGTGGCAAATTTAGTACTGATGTAGCTCAATTGTAACAACCTGACATGTTCATTATAGTTTCAGATTTTTTTTTTGAGTCACTTGATATTTATTTATTTTTTATTGTTATTTATGTCTTTTACATTTTGTATTGCCCTTGGGCAGCCCACCACCAATTCACCCGTGATCCATCTCCATGGTCCCCTGTATTCTCCTCTCTTCCATTTTGCAGAAAATGGAAGAGAGGAGAATATAGTTTCAGATTTTAAGGGAAAATATTCAGTAGTCTTCACTTGTATATTCTTTAGTACCTTTTGAGGGCAGATATTTTAGTTTGTTTTTTTTTTTTTCCTATTCTTCAGGTAGCCAATAATAGAGACTTAATGCTGTGAGTTTATGAGTACACACTTGTGTGTATGTGTAGCTCTGGAAACAGTAAGTTATTATGTTAGTACAAATGAAACAGTATAAATTAACCACCGAGGCATCAGCACAAATCACATCAGTAAAAAAAATCAGTATAATCCACCAAAGTTATGTAATCACAAGCATTTTAAAGATATCTAATCATATTGCGCCCTTTGGAGCATTAGAAATATTTTTTTTTTGTATATTCTCTATGGCAGCTGATAGATTATTTAAACTGTTATTTCTCCCTGTGCTTAAAATTCCAACATCTAGCCATGCTGATAATAGAAGTTTACAATACAACCCTGAGCATATTCTTTCAATTACTGCAATTATTGCATGATTGTGATTAGTGTCAAAACTGAGGAAAAACCTTTGAAGTTCTGCTTTTTCTTCACAAACCATTAGCACTACTCCCTTCTATAGGCAACTACAGTTATTTCATAGGTTGTTTAGAAAAATTGTTTCCAGAGTTAAATGCTGATGAATTTTAATACTATCTATTTGTACTTTAAGGGTGGTCCTTGACAAGTCAAAGCTGTCCCCTTGCTTTTAATTCAGGGTGGATATATTAAATATGTTCATGTCAAACTTTTAATAGTCCCTTCCACCCCTAACCAGCAAGCTTTATGATGGCTGATTTAGGCATTTGCTACTAACAAACATTGCCTCCTAGATCCTAAAACCATCTTCCCTTCAGACCTCATACACTCCCCAGAATCCATACATGACGACAAACTCAACTCATATCCATTAATCTCCGTCGCTAGTGTTACTGCTGGTGAAAAGACCCTTTTATGAAGCCAAATCCAATACAGCACTGCATTCCTGGAATAAATTCAGCAAAGGGTTGACTAGTCCTACAACACCAACTTAAATTACTAGACAAATTACACACAACAAACACTGATTCTTATTTTCTGACAAGTATACAGCAAACACTATAGAATATTCTTATGTTCTGCCACCAAACAAACCCCTTACTGGATTTGCATTCCCAGCTGCATGTAGAAATCTGTCATATAACACACATGTGTTTTTTGGTGAATGATGAAAAATAGAATTTTTGAATCCAGTTTGTTTTAATAGAAAGTTTTCAAGCAGTCTGTGTCAGAGCAAGACCAGTATAAAAAAATGCACAACTCAGAGGTTTTACCTCAAAGATAATTACACAATAATTCACAATCATTTGTGTCTTATGTAACTCAAGGAGGTAATGGCCGAGAGAAATTCCAAGTAAGTATAGAGGTTGACTAAAGTGTGGCATGCTTAAAAAGAAGTTGAAATTCACTGAAACATGGTAAAGGACTTACACCTCAGCAGATGCATATTCACCTAAATTTGTTACTAAAAGCTAAGCCTCTTCTGCTATATTTTTTTTATTACTGTGATCTGGGCTTTAGGAAGAGGATGGTAGTAGTAGGAAGACAAGACTGTAGTATGTTGAAGGCAGTAGTTGAAACGCAAATTAGGAAGTGATTTTCAGAGAAGTAATAAATTTCCATTTCTGGAGGCAGTCGGACAGGAATAAAGAGACCCTGCAGAGTCAAGGTCTATGGAATTTGGTCCTTACTGAACATGTGGTTAAATGAGAGAGGAGCAGAAGACTCCACAGGTCCAGCCTGGCTTTCTAATAGTACCATTAACAGACCCAGAGAAATGAAGACCTACGTGGTTAGGATGGCTGTGTGTTAATACTTTAAAAATCATGACATTAAATCAGAAATATTAGGCAGGTGGTTTAAATTTTGTGTAGCACTGAACATAACTAGACTGTAAAGAAGCTAAAAATTATATTAATTTCTAAAAGGCGCATGATTTCAAAGACATGTCTTGCTCATAATAGGTTCTTTCCTGCTTTGCCCCTAACCCCCAGGGTAAGTGCCCTCTCTTAGACAATCAGCACAACTTGGAGAGAAAACATTTGAATAAGCCAGCCCTAGTCTATACCCAGCTTTCTGTATTAATAAATTTAAACTATTGCAAAAATTATATATTTGAAGTCAGGCTCATTCTTGAGTGATAAAATAAAAGATAGCTCTCAGTTTAAGATTTTTGTCCCTTTTCTTTTAAGCCCTGGGTACATATTTCTTCAAATAGAAACGTACTTGAAACATACACTGTAATGTCAGGTGGTCCTGTCTTATGGCTATATTGGGATTCGGGCCCAGGAAAAGTACATACCTCATTCCCTTCCCATAATGAGGCCTTAAAAATCAACCTTAGCCCTACAGCGTATGCATATTGCCTCCTTAACATGAGTTTTGGCATTCACTTCACATTAGTATTCAACAGCCTACTCTGCACAGAGTACTCACGAAGCAGTAAGGAAAAATAACCGTAGGTTTATACTAGCAGATACAGGCAATGGCAGTATAGCTGTGTCAAGTCCTTAAACTGGAAAAGGTAATTCAGGCACAGCAGATTCTAAGTCCTATCAGCACAGTATTTCTAGCGCCATACACTAAAGTTTATAACTGGGAGATTTTTCTTTCTGTAACAATTCTCCCTTTCTAAAAGTACATGTGTATAGTAGTACCACTTATCTGTAATTCAGATTTAAATCCCAACTCTGATTAACACTTGTGGACTTGGAAGAGAAAATCTTAAAACAGTTTGGATCCAATCTACAAGCATGTTTTCATATGAACCACTTGTATGAAAAATAAGGGGGCATAATAGGATCAAAAGGGGCAGGCAGTGTTCTAATGGAGAGGACTCTTGCCTAGGAGAAAAGAAAAGATTTTTGACCTTCCATGCAGCAGACACCTTCCCTGGCCTATATACCTATGCCATCTCCTTCATACAATTTCTACCATACACATTGACGGAGCACCTTCTAAAGGTCAAGCACTGTACTAGGTGTCAGGGATGGAAAGATGAATACGCCACTGCCCATGAGGTGTTTAGAGACCAGATGTGAAGAATGACCCTTCAAAAGATAATTGCAGTTTCATGGGTTAGTTGCAAAGTGATCAATACCCACCCCACCTCAATTGTTTCCTCCTTTTCCATCACAACATGGCACCATCACAAAGCTGAATTTTCTAAAGGTGGATGTTGCTGCATCTATGGGGCACATCTAATAGAGCATCGTGCAGAGAAAGCTGACTGTGAATTCAGAATGAATCCCTGCTCTCACCACCTGTGTGATTTTGGGAGCTTTATTTAGCTTCTTGAGCTTCAGCCTCCTAATCAGTAAAGTGAGATAATGGATAATGGCTCCTACTTCCTGGGGTTATTGTGAGGATTAAGAAAGATAATAATGACTACCATTTCTTAAGTGGCTCTTATCTGTGGTTCCACTGATAAGTGATTTGTATCCCTTTTTAAGTCTTCAAAACAAGCCTGAAAAGTTACTAAAAGTGAGGCTCAAGGAGTATTAGATTTTGTGCCTCAAACCACACAACTTGAAAGTGATGAATCTGAGTATGTCCAGACCCAGAGCTCTTGAATTTGACACATCCCAAGTATTTCATCTGGGATAAAGCAAGTGCTTAAGATATAAAGTTGTTTACATACTAATTTTTCTCAAATATCTGAAATGTCATGAAAAGTCTTCAAACACAACTGCCTCTATGTTAGCTGTTCAGAAAAACTCATTTAGTGCAGTTGGTTGCTGGTCCTCTCAGGATGGAAGCTTGTCTACAGATTTAAAACATGTGGAGCGATAATTACCTGAGTGGAAGGAAGCGTTAAGGAGCATTTATCTTTACTGCAAAAGATGCCTATAATATTTGACAGGCATTATAATTAAATCTGAATTTTCTTGATATTGCCAATCAAAATATATTTTTGTTTAAAATTTTGTTCTTACTGAGTTTTTTCACAGCAGTCAATTTCTTTCGGAAACAGGGTGTTTAAGTCACAAAAAGAAAAAGGTAAAGAACCAAAAAAGTGTCATTAAAATGGACCAATAAGATTTATAGGCATCAAAACTTCAAATTAGGTAGTTAAGATTCATGAAAAGCATGCTAAATAAAGAATTCTTACTCAGATAAGAGAAAATCCATATCACTGCTTTTACAATGTATTACTTATGAAAAATAAAGCCACAGCTAAATTTTATATGATTGCATTTCTAGATTATAAACTCTCCAATATTCACTGTAATACTGACTTTTTTTGTCAATAGAACCTTTCTTACTATTTAAGATAAAAAATGCACTTAAGCCTGTGAGTAAGAAGAAATTGTGAATGCAAAAACCTACTGAGCCCGTGACAGATAGCTGAGGTACTGACTGACAGCTGTAATGTAGTAGTTTATCAGAACCAACAGGCCATCATTGCTGTGGTGATTTCTGGGTATGCCAAGTTGGTAATTTCAAATTAGAGTGATTATCTAGCATGAAGATGTATAGGTAGGAAGGGCCCCACAGTTTTCATGTGTTTCCATATTTATTTCAGTGTCCTTGAGCTTTATTTAGGGTAGCTTTCATGAAACTAGAATATCGCAAAATGCTTTTTGGTTATTAAACATAGGTGTCCACCACATGTCTCTATCTGAGTATGACCTAGCAATTCAACTGCTCAAAATAAAATCCAGTTAGTTCAGAATCAGGTGTTGGCCATTCAATCAGAATATGATTCTAAAATTTTGTTGACAGGATATGGAATAGATAGTAGGCACCTCAATGACATTTCCAAAAACACCTGGAGGTATAGGTCACAAAGGAAAATCAGAATCCTCATGAGTTGAAAGATAAATGGAAACTACATAGAGAAAATCATCACATGCCCCCCACCCAAAAAAAACACTAGGGCTCTGTACCAGTAGTGACAATTACACTGGTCAACAAATTTTTACAAGTCACGTTACTGAAATAAAATTAGCCAGTTCCTATCAATTTGCATGTGCTCAATACAAATATGACAGTCAAATTCTAATTCTGGCTCTACTTTTTTGTAATCTGTAATAAATTGATGTTTATATCACGAAATGAATGCCAATAGTAATAGGCCTATGGTTAATACCTGTAAAAAATCAAGTCATTAGACTCTTAGATTTCTTTGCTTATCTCTTGTATAGCTGTTAAGGAATAGAATAGACGGAAGACAGTTTCCATTATGCAAGACTCAGTTTCAAAGAGTCTCCATTCTTGTGGGTCATGAGTGATTTCTAAGGCATTCATGAGGCCCTCAATTTCAAAACAGAGCACCAGAGTACTTTCCTTTCTGAAGAAAGCCTCCAAACACTGGTGGCACTTTTGATAGAAAGTAATTGTGACATTTTCTTCTAGAAGATTCCATTGTTGGAGTCTCGATCCTAGCAATTCTGCCTTGTTCTTGGATAAGTCCAAATCACGAACAAGTTCATTTAGTTCTTCCTGTGTTAGTCCGTGTGGGGTTGATGATGCACCACAGTGAAAATCTCAATCACTGCATGCTGATGAACAGAAGAACAGGTCAGCTCACCCTGTCCTCATCAGATGAATCAAGAGAATATTCTGCTGGAGGCTGTGGAATAGGAAGACCCTCACCATGTGGAACTGGTCTCAATGCAGACGGAATGTTTGGGTAGACTATTCTTGACTTCTTTTGCTTTGTTATTCCGCTGGAAAGAGGAAGAACCAAGCAGAAGTAACAGTCTTTTATGTGGTTGCTTGGCTCTCTCCCCACCATGGGGACTGCAAACGGCATTGATGGTCTTTTGCCATTCAACCACTGTGAAAGCTGTGTTGTACATGTAGCACAGCATAGATGCGGGGACCAAGGCTTGTCTTGGTCACCAACCTTGCATCCAATGTAAAATAAAGAAGATAAGCCTTCTTCATTTGCGATGTGATACTTTTCTGCTGGTTGGCAAATGTCACTTCCTCACAAATATAGCAGAAATTGTCCATGCTATTAACACACTTTCAAGCCATTACTGTTCTGTATTGTGCCTAAATGGATAAAAGTATAACAGTTCTATGGAACAGTAGCTTAAACTGTCTCGCACAAAGTCTGAAATATTTTCAATGCCCAACCTTTCCAACAGGGCTTTCTATAGTGCACTGCTGACGTCAGCTTACTTCAGCAGCCACCTGGCAGTAGTATTGTATTGCATCAGAAAATGATGCAATCAACTCTGGGTGATGTGTGCATGATGGTATTATGCAATGCGGTACAATTATTACATCATTCTTGGCTGATTTAGGATGTTGTTTCAGTCCTACTGGATAAATTTACATGGTGAAACATGTAAAATGAATTATATGAAATATCTTCAAACCGAGAGCTAATAAAAATTTTCAGGGTTATATTCATGTTCAGCACACCAAGATACTACAGATTAGGGCCTTTTTAAGCCAGTAACGATCTCAATGTTGACCAGTGTTATCAGAGACTGAGTTATTTGTCTTTGGGAAAAACAATCCCATTGACCAATGAGAATTTGAGCATAAGAGTGAAAATGTACTAGAAATTTTCCAAAGTTTAGGAAATGAAATAACAAGATGTAGGGGTGATTTGTTTTCAACTTAAAAATTAATATATGAAGTTTAGAATTCTTTTTCAATTGTTTTTATCTTAGCAAATTCCCCTATCACTTCTTATCGTAACGCTATTTGTTTTCCCTATCAGAGTTCTAAATTTATATTTGAGTTACTATGTTATTAATGCCTATGTCCTCTATTATCCCTCAAGCTATAAGGTGGCAGGAAATCCTACCACAGTTTGCACACCATTGTTATCTATTATTTAGCACAATGTATGGTGCTTCTAATTATGTATTAACTGACAATGAAGTATTCTTAGAGAAATATCAGTAGTATGATATTACTCCTACTGTACTCTAGCAGAAAGTAATTCTATATAGTAAGATTCATTATTATGAAAAACACTATTTGTAAGTTGGAGCCAGGATCTGTATTCTGGCAACTATAGTATACTTAGAAAGATATTCCTTATAACTCAAATCCCTATTTTAATCAGTATCTAAAGACCAGATACCCCATGGGAATATTTTGCCAAAGACAGAATATACTGCATTATATTTGCCAGCTATGTGATCTCCAAAATCCCTCCAGTGAGTTGCTTATGCAAATTCTCCCTCTCATAAATCTCCATCAGCTATCGCTAGTCAAATTATGTTTGCCTGGTGTTTCTCAGTAAATTCTGCAAATCTGTTCTCCTGTACTCTCCCCAAAACTGATGGGGAGTTAATCACTCTGTAATTGCCTGCTATGTTTCATGTCCCCATCATGAGCTACAGTGCCATGTTCTCATCCTCAACCACCTGATTCTTTAACAGCCAATTCCTAGAGCAAAGAAGAGCAAAGATGAAAATAATTTGGTTATGGCAAGACTGAAAATGGCAGATTTCTCTCATGTGAAAGTAGGCTAATGAAAATAGAAGTATCACTCAGTCATTAAATATAGGAATAAAGCTTTCTAAAATGTTAAAGATTTAATTTCCATTTCTCATTAGCCTTTTAGTTTTCAATTAAGTGTTCTATGCAAGCATCTTTTTAGAAGAAAATCAGCCATTATAGCTTTTCCCCACAACATACATTTCCTTTTCAAAACAAATCCTTACTTTTGAAAACATTTGGTAATTAACTGTTGGCAAAATGTTCATAACTTAGGCATGAATGTACCTGTGCAACTAATATAAGTGATATAAGTTATAAAGTACATACCTAAAGATACTATAAAATGTTACACATACATGAAAGCAAAATCTTAATCACTAAACTATTTAGATGTTTAACTTTTAAAAACTGAAACTAAGGAAGGATTTTTCTCCTTAGTGCTTGTTTAAAAAAAAAAAAAAAAACAGATTGATTATCCAAGTCTTCCTTGTTAGTGCTCTTTTAGAAAACATCCAACCCATGATAACTTATTCATGACTCTAAATAACTAAGTTGGGAGAAAGGATATAACCAAGAATGGCACATATTAATATATTTGTATCTGATTTTTGAAGCTCATCAACCACATAACTTATGCACTGAACCCTAATTGTTAAGACTCTAGACTGTCTCGTAAACAAATATCTGAAACCTATGGGTCAATTTTCCTTCTGCAAAACTTAATCATTATGCACATGGAGAGTGCAAGATTTCAGATCCCACATATATTTCAGACACTTTAGTGCTTTGAGTCAGCCTTAAATGGCAGGGCCTGGTATTTTGCTCCCCCTTTAGTACAGCCAGCTAGGATTTTACTGTTTATAGAAATAAAACATAAAAAAGTAATATTTCCCATGACAAACATTGAAGGACTCAGAGCTTTACAAGTCCAAATTTTTTAACATTTTTTTATATTGTAACAATTTTTGTAAAACAGCTTTAACTTTTGAATGATGAAAGTCTTACACAGAAATGACTGCTACATTTTTAATGCACCCACAAGAGGAAAACTGCTTTTTTTGGTAATCTTGTAAGTGGAAGTAAAAAGCCATTTCTTCATGTTCAAGAAGTGCTGACTATGAGACAAGCATTTGGAGCAACTCATTTTGCATTTGCAGCATCTTTTGGGACTTCCTGGTTCCTGCCAAACTTGATTTCCCTTATTAGTAAATCTTTTCACTAAAAGATTATTACATCTTTTTTCGGCATAAATGAAATTAGAAATGAGTGCCATCCTATTCTTTTGCAGAAGGTCATGCATACAAGGAAGAGGCATATGGAACTATTTCAGGAACTAAATCAGAAATTTCAAACTTTGGACAGATTTCGGGATATACCAAATACAAGCAGTATGGTGAGTACACCTGCTTCATGATTCGTGGGTGCCTAATTCCATGCTAGTTGATGTGTGATGTCAGCTATTATGCCTGCCCTCCAGGAGTCCCTAAATGTCTTGGAAACATAAGAATGGCATACTTAGGAAAAAATAATACTTCCCCTTCCCCTGCCAAAATGACCTTGGGATAACTACAGAGAGGCAAGTTAGGAATGACACAATCTTTAAGCATTTTTCTTCCTATTTCAGATGTTTTCATATATAAGCCATAATTGGAATTAGTTATACATCTAAAATGTGTTGGTTTCATTGGCCCCTTTATCTTCAGAGTAGAAATTTAGTTCGATTGTGTTTGTGTGTTACTTGAAACCAGAGTAGTAGGTTTTTGTCTCCAGATTTTCTTGTTTTATAGCAAGAGTTTCAGTGTACACATCAACATTGGGGGATTTCATTGTTGGTCGTGGCCATTCTCTTTTCATTCATTCAAATCACTACAACCCTAACATGGACTTCATCAAATAAAATGCTAGTTTGCAATTACTGTTGTGGTTACACCGTCATAGCCAGAAAAGGTCACATAATTATCTGTGAGAACACTGGACTGGGAGTCCAGAAATCGGCGTACTAGTCAAAAACTCAACCAATAACTATCTGATCTTGAGCAAGTCATCCAATTCAGATTTCTCAACCTTAATTTTCTCTTTAAAATTGAGCATAAAAGCAGTATTAATATGTATTTCCTTAGATCTTTAGAAAACTTTTGGCCATTAGGACGCGTAAGAGTTTAAGTAGATAAGACTCAAATGAGTTCTGGGACTGTCATCTGACACCACTTGTCTTTACTCCAAATAGGGGAGTCTTTCTGTGCCACACCCCTGGGATGCAGTTCCTCATCCTCCAGACATCTGGGGTTCTGATAGACATACATATACACATCATGTATATATACATAATTGTTGACCCTTACTATCAAGGGTTAGGGGTGCTGACTCTGTCTCATAATGGAACATCCACAGATACCTTTTGATTCCTCAGATTAATTCCTTGATATTTTTTCAGGGAATGGTTTTGGGACACACACACACCAAAATCTGTGGATGCCCAAGTACCTTCTAGTCTCCCCCTCCATAGCTATAGGTTCTGCATCCTTGGATTCAATCAACCATTGTCTAAAGTTACTTGAACCTGTGAATGCAGAATCTGTATACAGAAAAAGTCCACACAGTGGACTGGTACATTCAAATCTGTGTTGTTCAAGGGTCAGCTGTATATTTATCTTGCTCTAATTTATATGGAGTTTGATCACCCTTTAGGTAGTGACTCTCCCATCTGTGTTAAGAATCTTAGCTCTGGCTTCCTGATTTATAACATTAGCTTATTAAGAGCAAGAATTTATGTATCTTTGTTTTTCTTTTGTTCCTCTCAGTATTAGTACAATGCTGGCCATCGTAAGTCATTGGTAAATAAATGCTGTTGATTATTGTATGTTTATGATAATAGTCTGAGAATTAAAGCATATAGGATAACCTTCATAATATATCCTAAATAGTTCAGGTACATATCAGTCTGTTTTCTTCTTTAAAGCAGGAATCATGCATTATTTGTTATCACCAACACAATGCTAGGCATGTAGAAGACACTAACATGTAGTATGTAGTGATTCTTATTATTCTTCCTTTTAAGCTGTGAATTTTCAGTTAACAAGTAAATGAGAATTGTACCATGGAGAGCATACCTAATACATTAGTGACTCATTTTGGGATATTGAAAGCGAGCATTGAAACAAATTGGAAAAAAAATTACAAATCTGAAAATCCTTTGTAACAGATACAGCTGGTTGACTGCTATAATATGATTGTAATTTCCTCCTGTACATTCCTGGGATTAAATCATTAATGGTGCAGCTATCTGTATCTCAGTTTTCTGATAAATGAAAGTCTACTAAATGCCACATGTCTACAGCAGAATGCCTTTTCTAGAAGAGACTTATAAATATTTACTGTTTGAGAGGCTTCATAAGGGGAGGATAGAGTTGTCATTGCTGCTTGACTATTGTCCTAAATATCTGGGAACAGAACAGAGAAAAATTTCCTATTCAGCTTTGATTAATAATGAACATGTGAGTGAGTTCATTATCCTTAATTCAGTCACATAATTTGTAGTGGCACATTGCTAATGAAAAATTTCATAATTGGCTGGAGAAAGACATTTAAAAAAACAGTCTCAAGCCTCTTTTTTCCTGGCTACTAACTCACAACACCTGCCTAGCATTGCAAATGATGGTAATTATGTGGAATTTGGGGGATCAAAGGAAAACCAAAAGATCATTTAGTCCATTCCCTTGTTTCCAGGCAGAATCACATTACAAAAGAAATTATTTTACTATGAGTGTGTCTCACACACTCCTCATCTTCAAGATCTCTTTCCTTCCAAGTACCTTCTCCAAATTCTTGCTTTTATAGTCTATGTAATCTTTTACTTTGTCCCCAATATTGATTGGAAGAAGGAAAAGAGAAAAGAATGGATGAAGGAAGGAAAGAAGGATGATCACAAGTGACACCCTGCCCTAGGCCCACAAACTGTGGGAAGTGCCCAAGTAGCCTGCCCTATTCCGGGAGACTCTGCATTCTCTCAGTGTTCTACTTAGGCAGCTTAGGACCAAATTAACATTTCTATAAGCCTCACATGTTGGCTTATATTCAATTTATAACTTATTAGGCCTTTATCAAAACTCTTCCGTTTTAACTACATTTCTTCCATTCTGTATTTGAGTTCAAAACAAACAAAACAATTGCATATATTCAAGAACTTCAGACTGAATTTTACATCATAGCAGTCAGGTTTCCACTGAAGCCTACTGGCCACTGTAGTTCTCACTGTCGGTTCGGTTATCTCTTGGAACTGTTCTATGGTTTATCCTTCTTTTGGACCATTGAAAATTTACAGAATCTCTGATGGAAAACTGTAACCGCCCCTCTTCTCACACTCAACACACACAGGATGATCAGTAGGCTTCGGCCTTGACTATCAGCCCTCCTCACTCCCCGTACAGGCTATTCCCACCCTGACTGCTGAGTGTAGTAGTTCTTCACTACTGAAGAAGCAGGAACCTCTCACGTAAAGCACATCCACACATTGGTTGGTGAACAATGGTGAAAAGTACAGTTCAGCTGGGCGTGCAATGGGATGTCAAGAACATGATAAGAAAGCCAACCTTATTTGTTACCCACTAATAGAAGCTCTCAGGTCATGAATGGGCAATAATAACTCTTTGAAATTATAATCTAGATTGTGACAATTTTTGAAAATCACCATGTATCCATGATTTGAAATATAAAAGGAAAAGCATACCTATTGTAAATAAAATCGAGCCCCTAAGCAAATGAACTAATTTTACATACCTTGAATCCTTTCAGGATTGAACTAATTGACCTTCCTATGAAACTAATAATTCATAGAAAACGCCTTTAGATACAGGCCTTGTCTCAGAGGGGTAAATCTACTCTATAGCTTAATTCAGCAGAATTCATTCCTGTGAACTTTGATGATAAATGATTTAGGCCACAGTAGTGTCTCTGAATGTTCACCCATCCCCTACAAAGTAAATTTCAAACTGAGTAACCTGCTATCCAAAGTCCCTTACCTATCTGACAATTCACCTACTGCTTGTTTTATTTCTTCCTTTCTTTGATAGTGTAGTTGGAGTGAAAAAGAATAGCACAAAGTCACCGTTCTTAAGAGTTGTCCCATCACCATACTCTCTGGATTTTGTTGTTTTTAGTTTGAACACATGTTTAGCCACCACCCACATGTCTTCATTGCCAATCACATCCTACTAGGCCAGCCCTATTGTCACTTTTCTAAGAAAGGTTAATGTGCTTCCCACAAAAGGAAGCCATCTCTCTACCCGCCACTGAATTCCCATAGCACTTTCCTGGATCATACAGATGTTGACAGATTGTGAAAGAAAGGCATATAGCAGCATTTTAAGAGTCTACAAAGGAAAATTTCTCGAAAACTAAGCAAAGACAGTGATGAAATTTATTTTATGAAATACAGCCTTTTTGGGTAACTTTTTATAACGTGCCCCATTACAAATCCTCAAATTTTGATTATCCCATCAAGAATTTTGGTCAAATATTCAAATTTACAGTATTTCATCTTAGCACTGACTTAACATTCCTTTCTACCTGAATATATAGCCACACTGACATTACACAAAATGGCCCAAACAAATCATCATCTACTTTGCCTTCTATAATGCTATTCATTCCTTTTGATTGCTGGGAAATTATAGGATAATTTAAAGAAGGTGTTCATCAACTTGTTCAATGAAAGAAAACAAACCAAACGATTTCCTGCAGCTGGCCACAATTTCAAATCATTTCTGAATCATATAAACGGGATCAAGGTTACAAACTCACTTCCTGGAAACTTCAACAAGCAGCAATCCTACTCATCTAACATGATTCTCTTTCCCTCTCCTCAACAGGAAAACCCAGCACCAAACAAGAATCCATGGGACACTTTCAAAAACCCCAGTGAATACCAACATTACACTACAATCAATGTCTTAGATACAGAGGCGAAGGACGCCTTGGAACTGAGGCCAGCAGAGTGGGAGAAGTGTCTGAATTTGCCTCTGGATGTGCAAGAGGGTGACTTCCAAACAGAAGTTTAACAAAATCAAAATGGACTGAGGTAGAGACAAAACAACTTATTGCACTGACACTTAAGACTTGGGAAGCCTGACATTTCTATCTGGACAGAGACTCTCTCCCGTCAGGACCTTCATGTGCCAAATGTCAGTGGTGTTTGCATATGGTAACTTCTCACTGGTCAGGCTAGGGGAGAGAGGACCAGGTGTACAGTTCTGACCATCCTGTGTTGTAAGTACCCGTGGAATGGATTTGTAAGGTAATCTTTATAGATAAACCTCAAGCAACGATTCATGTTGTAACCGCTTCATATGGTTTAGTTTTCAAAAAACTTCACCATGAAGCACAATGTATATATTTATGCAGTTTTTAAAGTTTATAACAGTCTGTTTGGCCATTACTACACTTTTTACTTTATAATATAAAAGCAAAGTTTTTGTCATTAAATGAATGTTTGTTGAGCTACATTCTTCATTGCTTTAAATGCAATAAAGTAATAATCTCACTTTTATATGAATAATATATTTCACATCTTTATTATTGCAGTTTTCTCTAGAAAGCTCTCAGTAGCTTTCTCTGCTGCAGCTGTGTATAAAATATTTAAAATGTTGTATGGTGTAAATAAACTTTTGTCTACATATCAGGTTTTAGTGCATTTTATTTGGGATTTGTTGAACAAAAATTTACATATTTATAAAGTTTTTTTTTCAATACAGATACTGAAAATGTATTCAGTTTTAATAGCATACTATTACTACTCCTTTGAGGCTAATGATTTCTCAAATTTAGGTTTGTACAGTGCTTCTGTATTTTTCTACTCAAACACCCTTTGGAACAATGTACCATGTAAATGGAGCTTGTCATGAATCTGTTGCCATCATACTCTTACACAAATATGTTTTTTCTATCTTATGGCAAAGAGACAACTAGTAGAAAACTGTTACCATACTCAAAAATAATACGAGGAAAATGTATAAGTAATGAAGCTCACTGCATGTTTTACAAGAAACTACCTGTGCTACAGTTCTTCACAGTACATACAAAAAGTTTCAGTATTTTAAAAAAAAAAATCTTATCTGTATATTCTCTAGCAGAAGAAAAAGGGGAGAGGATGGATTTGTTAGAATATGATTTTCACAGATTTGAGAAACGGGAAGTCTGAGGTGAGCTGACAGGACAGTCCCAAGTGTGTCAAAGACACACCACTGACGCCTCTTTGCTCCCTCAGAGCCACCTTTAAGGGAGTGCTGGGGAGGGCTTCGACAGCTTTTTCAATCGAGGGGCAATAAAGGAAGTCGAGAGGATAGTGGGGTTCTCAGAATTCCCGTAATGTTTATTTAGTGTGGTATTAAACCTGAGGTCTGTGGTTTTCTGTCATCTGTCAGAAATTCTCCCTTCCGAGTACTAACCAGGCCCGACCCTGGTTAGCTTCCGAGATCAGACGCGATGGGGCACGTTCAGGGTGGTATGGCTGTAGAGCATCTGTCTGAAATTCAAGTGAGCTGGCTCCTGCCACCAGGACCTGGGGCCCTGCCCCGCAGGCCATGAGGTGGAGACAAAGGTGCTTCAACACTCAAGTGTGCCACTAAGCTAGAGCCTTAAAAACTGCCCAGCTCAGGCTGAAATCTTGCTGGATTCTTTTGTTCTTAAAGATGTTAAAAGTATATTTTTAATCAGATTTTAAAATAAAATGACACCATTATGCAAAAAAATTTAGCATAACTAAGGACTGATTTTTCAATAAAATAAACTGTATGCTAATTCAATGTAATTGTAATATTAAATGCCTATTAAATTTATAAGATGACTCAGGAATAATCAGGAATTTTCATTTCTCTATAATACACATGTGTATATACATAGATACATTTTTAATATATGTATGTATACACATGTAAATTCATAATGCTCAGCTCCATATCAGTAATCTATTGAGTTAATAAAAACCATGTGTATAGTTTCCCTGTCACATGTAAAGTCTTAATGCAAAAACAAAACAAAAAAAAAAATCAAAATCCAGTAATGAGCACATGTTTGAAAAGATAAATTCCATGTATAAGAGACAGACTGAATATACTGGGCTAATATTTCTTGTAAAACTGTCATTCACTGCCTAAAACAGATTGTACACTTTTCACTTGTTTTTCTCTAGTTCTAGTAAGTCATTATTAATATAGTAGAACTAACCAGAAATTGCATACCTAAATATTAGCTTAATTTTTTATTAGTCTTAAGAAGGATGCCAAGTTATGATTTTTTTTATTTTTTAATCTCTAAGGGAGACATGCAGGTTGGTAAGTCTTGAGGAATTTAAGCCCTTTTCTAGTTCCTTTTGTTTCCACTGCACTTTCTCTGTCTCTGTCTGTCCGTCAGAGCTGAGTGGCAGCTCTCTCTTTAGACAGCCCTGGGCAGTTCCTCTGAGCTCACTGCACTCGTAACCTGATAGATATTTGTGCCCTTAGACTGGAAGTTCTTCCACTTTCCCCACGTCCAATTTTTACATCTATTTCAAAGTACACCTCATTATTTCACCTTCACAAAATTCATGATTTTCCAAGCTAGAAAATAATTTTTCCTGTGAAGACTTACAGCCCTGCTTCTGTACCTCTTTTAGGACTTTTAAAATCTATCTTGCTATTTATACACATTTCTGATATCCTCTGGGGGACTGTAAGTGCCTGGAGGGAAGGATTCACATCTGATCCATTTTTGTATCTCATAAAGGAGCTAGCACAATAATGTTCACACAATAAATGTTGATTTGTAGAATGTATTCTAGTATTACTCACAGTCATACACATCAACTCACCCATCCCAAGCGCTAAATGAACAATTATGTATTTTCTTCTACTTTAGACCCACAGCTACAGGGTTTCTGTGTTAGGTAGCTCACGTATTTTAAAGATATAAGATACATATGTAACATGAAACTCTTTTAAATATGAAGTTCTTATTACCCTATATTACCCTTTGTCTTCAACATGAGCACATGAGGCAGAAATTAATTATCTTAAAGAAATGGTACTCAGAAGAGGTCATGGACCTACCTAAGAACATAAACTACCACCCAATATTAGAATCCAGGTCCTCTATATTCCACTCTGAAGCCATTCTCACGATACCATGGTACATCTACTTATTCCTTCTAGGTTATTAAGTCCCCAGAGCAAATGACGAGAAGGTCCAGGGAGGGCTGAGTCCCGTAGCTGACAGCTGAAAAGCATGGATGATCCAAAGTAACAAGCGATCTTAAATAGATTTGTGTCAATAATCCACTGTGTGCACCTTCTTGACTTTCTCAAATCCTCTCTAAATGTAGTTAGTATTTCAATAGCTTTGGAATTACCTGCACATATGTCATAAGAGACAGATTGACTTCAATTACTATTTAAAAACTATACAAACACAAACAAGGGGGTTGCAGTCCACAAACTGCTGCCTTAGAAAATTTAATTCATAAATTTTGGATCATTCTTAGTTTTAACTTTTAGTTTTCCAGAGTTAACTATATCAAAATCAATTAAATTCCACAAATTCATAGTACTCCATTGACGTATGAGGCAAATTGTCCCTAGAATGTCAAGTGACAAAGTTTTCCATGTGGACAAGGTCAGCTGACTCTTGAGCCTTCTGCAGTTAAATTTCTAACTGCAGTGGGGCAGCAGAAAAGACTTAAGAACTGATAACTGCAGAATGTAAAGATAAAAGAAATTCGCAGTTTCTAGTAATAAATTCAGACTTAGATCAGGAGAGGCCTTATTTGAAAAGATCGTCGCAGTCGAAGCAGAGGGACTATGGTAACAGGGAGAACACTCCAACTATAAGATCTATAAACATTGCACACGTTGGGCAGAAAGGAATTTTCCTTTACAGGAAGCAGAAAATAAGACTAGAAGAAATCAGAAGTGGGAGAGTGGGGTGAGCACATGGTGTGATCAGGTAGTTGAACAGGAAATGTATTTGTGACCTGTCAATTCTGGGACAGATGTTTAGGGGACTTTGTCCCACCTTTGTATGCTTGGTTTATCTCTCAATACTGTTCACACTCAAAGATGGATCAAAGCAAAAGCCTAACTAAAGTTTGGTCAAGGTAAACTAGCATGTATTTATTTTATTTGGATTGATCAGAGGGGACAAATAGTTCAGTTGGTAATTTCTGAAAAAGCAAGGAATTTGGACAGCATGTGTTTGCCCTTGTCATAGTCATATAACTGGTTCATCTGAAAGTCCTATCTAAGTGATATTGGAAGGGTAGTTCTTTGCACTTAGTCCTTTTATGAACACAAAAGACAAGGAGGGTGGCTCTTGACCTTGCTATTTCACAATGGCATAGGGCTCCGATAAAATTCAACATTATTACAGGGGAAGAAACAAAGTCCACTGAATGAAGAGAATCAAAAAATGCACTATTCAACCAGCGGTATTTAAGAGATTTTTCTCATGTCTGATAAATAGCCTGGACTCTGAGCAAAGATAATCCTGTCAAGATGTTGACTAGTATAAGCTAGGTAAAAACGCCAATCTTCTTTAATTCTGATTTTACCCTCATCTTTTGGTTTGAACTCTTTGCTTGTACCTTTCTACCATGCAACTTACATGTAAAGAGCTGCTGGTTCAGAAATATTCATATTCCCGACATTTATAAAAGGCACTTTAACTTTTAAATCAGTCCTAAAATGACATTAGTATGAGTCAGTATCCACGAACCTGGAACCCAGGCGTCAAAGCAAAAATTACACTGGGCAAAGGTCCACAGGCAGCCTTGATTCAAAGCTATTGAAAGAGAGGCCAGAACTTAGTCTACACTCAAACAAATGACTGAAATGTTTTTTAAGTGCTGGCGTTGGGGGGAGGACGGTTGACTATGTTCCCGAACTAGCCTTACCCAAGAAATGTAAACTTTCTCATAACTTTGTGACAGGAGTGAGAGGCTTGCTGAAGTTAGGTTCCTGTGCTCCCACAGAGTCTAGGACGCAGGTGCACTGCCTTCCTTGATGATTACAGTTTGAAGACATGGCTCAGATCCTTGAGAAAAACATTCCTAGACTGTGAAACTGAAAAGAAGGTTTACAAAGATTTACATCTCAAGGAGGCAGGTAAAGAATTTGCAATTACAAATTTGCTAAGGTAAATAAGAAAAGGTAGGAACCCAGTCAAGCAGCAGCCTGTGTAAAGGTTAGTCAAGTTGAGGGGAATGTTAAGGTATTTCTCAGTCACAGGTAAACTAATAGATTGGCACCTGAGACCCAACTAATTTGAAAATAAACATTTATGAGCTTAATCCACTAAAGTACAGTGACCTCAAAATATGTAACAAGAAAACAACTAGCATTTTCCCCAAACATTATCACAAACAAGTCATTGCTAAAATTATTCTTCTGGTAGCAACCACCTATGTAAAATACAGACCTAAAGACCTTTTGAGGATTATCCGAGTATACCTTCCTCCTCATCACAACCACTAAATTGCCCAGAAGAGGGGCCAGTTCAGTTTTAATAAACAATTTTCCACTAGAGTCACAAAGATGAGACTTGAAGGTCAGCATTTCAATTACTATTCTAACTAGTTTGAAGGCTCTGTCAACTTTTTAGATGAATGCCTACCACTATTGAATATCTGTCTCTCAAATCTAGAATTATATGTCCGAAATTCAGATTTTTATAAAAACTGGGAGATAGTTTTACATAATAAGTGTGTTGTGTTTTATTCTGAAGTGAACTTCTGGTAATTTATAAAAATATATACATTATTTACTCAACAAACATTTATTTAGAACCAGGTACTGTGTAGATACTGTATAGAAAGGTATTAACAGTGATTCAAAAGTGAATTCAAAAGGACACAGACCAACAGAAAGAGTTGCAACAGCTTGACAGATTTGCAAGGTAGGGAAAGAGCAGCAGGTTATGGAACAGTTGGAAAAGTCACTAACACAGATCCTATATATCATATTAAATATATACAAAAATGTATACATAAATTTTATATATAAATATATATATATATAAAGAGTTTGAACTAAACAACAGAATAGGAATTGAACTGCTGACCTTCAGTTCCAATCTTTGTGACTTTTTTTTGAAAATCTTGTTAAAAATAAACCAGCCTCTCTCCTTGGAATTTAGTAGTTTTGGGGTGTGTGTGTATAAAAATTAAAAATATGAGGAAGGACAATCAAGATGATACAGACACTAAGTATCTAAAATGCCTCAAGGTCACAGACTCTTCTCTGGAGTTGTACTAAATGATGGCCCTGAGCTTTCCAGCAGCCAATACAAATATAGAACCTACAATTAGCTATGCATAACACATTACCCCTAAGATAAATACCACATTTCCTCTGCAGAAGCAAAAGACCAAGAAGTGCCTCTAGTGAAACCTCATGTTTCATTATATGGTGGATTATTTATAAACAGTTTATAAATTCTCCTGGACTTCACAAAGAATTCTTAATATTCCTTCTTGAAGGAGAATATGACTGTTAATTTACTTAGAAGACAGGTTCTAAATCTTTCATCTAATACCAGTCTACATGCCATTGTGACGGTGTTTTTATAGATGAGATTAAGTAGATCATCTCCATAATGTGGTTAGACCTCATCAAATCCATTTAAGGCTCTAAAAGAGAAGACTGAGGGCCCTCAGGAAGAGGAAATTCTACCTCCGGACTAAAGCTGCAACACTGATCCTTCCATGGTCTCTAGCTGCTGACCTTCCCTGCTGAGTACACATATTTCAACTGGCCATCCCCAACAATCACATAAATATACTCCTTAAAATAAATCTCTCAAACATATATAGGTGCGTGTGTGTATGTGTGTACACAAACACTACACACACATATATTCGTGCTTCTAGTTGTTTTCTGGGAGAATGCTGACTAATACAAATACTTAACAGCCAGCACAATCACCAAAACCATTTTTTCAGAGTCAAAATACTGTGCTCCAAGTACAGACTCTCTCATGATCTAACTGGATACATGCAAAAACACTCATTCTTCTTTAAGAAATCACCCATGTATATGATTTTTCAAAACTAAGCTGTGGTTAGTAATTTGAAGTTATTTCTGAGAGTTTATGAATACTTTATGTATAAATATTCATTTACTTTTCAAAGTAAGCCTACAAAGAAAAAGTTCTATCATTATTTCTACTTTATAAATAATCTGACATCCATAGTATCTCCAATGTCTCACAAGGTAGTAAATGACAGAGCCAACATTGTTTCTCAGAGTTCAGCCATACAGCCTAAGTTCCCAATTATTCTGCTAAAAACTACTTAATTCGTAGCAGAAAGTTCAAGGTTAAACTCACTGGCAAGTCACTGGGATGAATTAAGGGCAAATCTGTATAATCAGAGAGAGATGCAGGTTAACAAAAAAGGCCATTTCCCCTTCATAGAAAATTGTGCTAAGGTAGAACCACATGGATATCTAAGAACAAATATTGGGCTTGGTTAAAACCCCCCAAACATGGGAGACTAAGATCCCAAAGTTATACATCATAGATCATCCAAATGATAACTTCACTGAATTTTATCACCCGCTTACTAAAGCATGTGAAATTTATTAATGTGTCCTTTTTGAAGTTCAATATCCACATAATATCTAAATTTTAAGTGATATCATTTTACAGTGAACTTGATAGGATCAATTGGCTGCAAAATATAATCTAAGGTAACAAATCAATCAACTCGATATTTATAGAAATTGTAATTATAGCTTGGAAATTGTGTATTTAAAGTCATACCTGCTGATAATGATTACGTCAGATGTCAAGATCTCTCATATGGTCCTATTATTTCTTGATCATGAAGCCATATTATGGGGCAGTGCTATGGAAGACTATTTGTACCTTTCTGTTCTATGAGTTGGTGGGGAGGAAAGTGTAACCTACCTAGTTTATCAAGAAGTGGTGCCAAGTCATTAATGTGAAGAGGAGCTCAACACAGCTAGGTTTTCTCCCACTGCAAGTTCTTTGACTCCTGGAGGGACAATTACTATAAACTTTAACTCTGAAGGTAAAATTAAGACTTAGGTTATGTATGAGCATCATTAACCAGGAAGTCATTAAGATAAATAACAGGCCTCAGATAATCTTAGGTTTCGTGTTCTTCCCCTTCACAGCATTCCTGTGAAAGTGAAAAGGAGCATAACAGTCCAAGGAAGATTACCTCTGTGAGATTACTTGCATTCAAGGAAATGTTGACCAGAGAAGACCAGACTTGTCTGTCTGGTCATGTGACCAGACTTAGGACATTTTTTTTCCCTCCCACACATTTTGGATGAAATGGCTAGCAAACAATAGCTCTAATTTGGAAGGAGTTGCATGTAGTTTTTTTAAAAAAGAAATTATGCCAATGACTTTCTGTAGTATTAGTTCAGAGCAGGACTAATCATTATTGCAGGGCGGTGACATCATACAGATAGGATCATAGATTACTACTAACTTCACTCTCCCTCACAAGAAGAACAAGTAAGAGCTATTTAAGAATAAGAACTGAGCAAATCCTAGAATAGAGGGTAAGACTGAAGCAGCTTCCTGCACCAGAGACCAAGACAGAATGCATTAGAAGGGGAAGAGAAGTGATTTCCTGTTGAGGGTGTTGCCCCTCCTCCAGGCGTCTAGGTATTATACAGAGACATCTACCTTTAACCTCCAGGTCCTCCAATGGAAACAATTCAGGAGGAATAATCACCCCCCAACAAACACTGGTAGTTGCTTTTTGGGTGCACCAGCTCTGATCTTGCACCATAGGATTGTGATGTCGCATTTGTGGGGCTAACATCTGGATATCTGATGGTGAAAGGGAGAGAAGGTCTTGCAACAAACAGCATATGGATCTTGGTGGATCAAGTTCATACCTTCACTTTGCAAGCAGTAATCCCCACTAGTGGCTTTGTTTCTCTGCAGAACCAAGTTAGGGGCACACACTGACAAGGGAACTTAGTGGAATGTGGATCTGCCTGATTTGGATCCTCAAAGGGTGAGTTTTGACAGTCCAAGAGTCCACTTTGCCCAATTTCAGATAAGGTACTAAGTCACAACCCCGCTTGCTGAAAGAGTGCCTTCCAGTCACTTTAGGGGCTGGTGACAGCTCCTAGAAGCTAAATGGGTCTGGCAGCACTCCAGCCAAGAGGTAAGAGCTAATTACCCACAGAGCAATGTCAATACCAGGCCAAGGGCACCTTCTGTTAGGCAGAAGGTACCCCGGGTTCCTCTGAATCTCAGCCTATTCTGAAATTTAAGAACAGTCTAGAGCAACCCTCATCTTCCTGTCCAGGTTAGGGAGTGGGGACAGAGGTCCATCATCTGTGGAGCATTCCTTCTGATCAAAGGGGCTGGCAGGAACCTGAAAACTATGCAGCCCAGCAGTATGTGACCTGAGGGAAGGTCACAAAGTAGTTTGCAGAGCAAAGCCTTTGATACTGTTTGGTCAGAGAGCATGGGGTGTGGGTATACTTTAGTTAAGAGAATGAAGTTTTACTGTTTTTAGAGGTGCTTCTCCTGCTAAGCAGGAAATTAATTCCAAGCCTCACTCATCATGAATATGACCTTCAGCCTACATGACTAGGAAATCTAACCAAAGCACATGGAAGCTGCATAGCACAGTCAGTATCCCTAAATACAATCACATGTGAACAGAGAGAACAGGCTATGGCTTCCCCAGTTTGCAGAGCAAAGCCAGTGGCCTCACCTGACCAAGGAATTCAGTGCATCATCCCTCAGTCCTGTGTTGTACAGGCCCTGGGGAAGGAAGCTAATCCATAGCCTCACTTACAACTGAATATAGCACCCTACCCCAGTCATGCAGTAAACCTGATCAGAAAATTCAGGCAACCAAAGACCATCCTACAGCCTTACTTGGAACGGTAACCTCTCCAGCAGGCCTCTCCAGCTGCTACCAGTAGCACAACTCCCTCCCCATCTCCAGAGCTCAAATAGTGCCTCACCCAGAAATAGACCTTACATGCCCAAGAACATTATCAGCAAGTATATCCAGAAAGCTAAACTGAACTGACTGGTGAAGAACTATAGGTGAAGAAAACCTATAAAGTCAGGAGGAGGAGTCCCCATTACTCAAATGTGCAGATACCAACATAAGGAATTAAGACTCATGAACAAGTGGGTAAATATGACACCACCAAATGAAATTAATAAAGTTCCATTAACTGATTTTAAAGAAGTAGAGATTTATGAATTGTCAAAGAATTCAGAATAATCTTCTTAAGGAAGTCTGATAAACTATAAGAAAATACAAGCAAGTAAATAAAATTAAGAAAATGCATGACTAAAACAAGAAATTCAACAAGGACATGAAAACATAAAAAAAAAAAAAATTAACATTCCAAAAATCCTAGAGGTGAAGAAAACAATTACTGAAATGAGGACCTCAATACAGACTATCATAAGTAGACTCAATCATGCAGAAGAAAGAGTCAGCAACATTGCCCAGTCATAAAAGCCAAATGAAAATATAAAGAGTGAAGAAAGTCTAAGCAATTAAGGGACACAATGGGGAAAAAAAACAGTATTCACATTATGGGAATTTTAAAAGGAGAAGAAAAAGAAAGGGACAGAAAATATATTTAAAATTATACTGGCTAAAATTTCCCAATCCTGTGAAGAGAAATGGACATATGTTGAACCCAAATAAGGCTATACTGAGACACATTATAATTAAGTCGTCAAAAATCAGATAAAAAAGAGTTTTACTTATCAACAGAAACTCCTCAGCAGAGAATGGGATAACATTTTCAAAATATCAAAAGAATAATTTTCAACCAAGAATTCTGTACCTCATGAAAATATTTCAGGGGGAAAAAAAAGAAGTGATAATTTTCTGAACAAACAAAAACTGAGGGAATTCATACCACTAGATCTCCTAATAAGAAATTCTAAAAGGAGTTTTATGAGTAAATAAAAGCACCAATTAACATCATAAAAACATAAAAATGTATAATTACTCTCACTGGTGTGGTAAATATATGGTCATAGTGCTACAAAATGGTAATAGTGCATAATTCACAAGTCTAGATTAAAATAATTTTTAAGAACAGAGTAAAAATAACCATAAGTACAATAATCTGTACACTTTTAACTTAGATAGTGATATATGTCATTTCTCAGTAAAACTGGAAAATATAACTGAGGATATGAATGTCAAATTTTCCAGGAATATTTGCAGATACAGCTTTGTATCTTACAGAAATTAATAATGCATGGTTATAATTTATGTAACAAAAGTAATTTAAATGGTCTTAGCTTTATCTGCAAGCTCTGACCATCTGATGATTCCAGTAACAGCTGCCAATAAAGGGAAGAAAATGATAAAAATTAGAGCAGAAACAAAGGGAGATTTAAAATACAAACCAATAAAGGAATAAAACCAAGAGCTGATTTTCAAACTCACAAAGAAGACAGATAAAACTCAAAATCAGAAATGAAAAAGAAGTTACAAAAGATACTACAGAATTACAGAATATTATAAACACCTATATGACAACATATTGGACAATCTAGAAGAAACAGACCAAAACTTAGAAACATCCAATATTTCAAGACGGAATGGGGGAGAAATGAAGTATCTGAACATAACAATCATGAGTAAGGAAACAAACAAAAATCAAAGCCACCCCCAAAACTAAAGCTCACTCACTGGAGACGACTTCACTAGAGAATCTACCAAGCTTCCAAGGAATCAATTCCTATCCTTCTCAAATTCTTATAAATATTTGAAGAGTAAGGAAGACTTCCAAACACATTTTATGAAGAAAACACTATCATGATAATGAAACAAGACAAGGACATAAACCCAAAAGACAACTATAATCCAGTATTTCTGATGATAGAGGCAAATATCCTCAACAATATACTAGCAAACAGAATTCAACACTACTTGATTAAGTGGAATTCATTCCAGTGCTGCAAAGATGATTGAACATATACAAACAAAAAATGTGGGATACTACACCAACAATAGGAAATTATAAAAATCATTGTGATCAACACAATAGAGGCAAAAAAAATGACAAAACACATCATCTATTTATGATAAAAACCCTTAACAAAATGAGTATAGAAGGACCATACCACATACTATGATGTATTATTATGACTCAATAAAATCATCTACAACAAACCCAAAACCAGCATCATACCTAATGTGAAAACCTGAAAGTTTTTCCTCTAAGATCAGGAACAAGAGAAGGTGGTCCACTTTCACCACTATTATTTCAGATAGTGGATGCCCTAGTAAAGCACTTAGATAAGAAAAAGATGAGTTACCCTGATTAGATAATATAATACATAAAGAAAATACCAAATACTACAGAAAAAACTATTAGAATTAATAAATGTAAAGTGAGAGGCTACAAAATTAATATTCAAAGATCTACTACATTCAACTGTTCAAGTAATGAACTAGCAAAGAGAAATCAAGAAAGCAATCCCACTTATAATTGCATCAAGAAGAATGAAATATACTAGAATAAATGTAACCACAGCCCTGTACAACAAGACTACAAGATATTGAAAGAAATGCAAAGATATTCCATGCTCATAGATTTTGTTAGGGAAATACAAATCAAAACAATAAGCTATCACCTCACACCTGTGAGAATGGCTATTAGCCAAAGACAAAAAAAGAACAAATGTTGGAAAGGATGTGGAGAGAAGGAATATTTACATACTTTAGGTGGGAATATATTTTGATTCAGCCAACATGGGAAACTTTATGGAGACTCCAAAATTTTTTTTAAGATTTATTTATTTATTTATACATATAAGCTGGGGTACAGGCCAGAGGTGGGGGGCGGCGAGAGGGTTCACCAGAGACAGAGTGGGGAGCAGAACAGGCAGATCAGAAATACACTGCTGAGGGGAGCAGCAGGCGAGGCAGGAGAGGTCTGCTGCACCATGTGGGATTCTCCCTGGCTGGGCGTCGAACTCGCATCGCACGCTGCAGACAGCTCCACAGCACAGCGCTCAACCGCTGCGCCACCAGGGAGGCCCGAGACTCCAAAATTTTTAAAATAGAAATTCTATGCGACTATGTTATCCCTCTTCTGGAATAACATTACCCATGGGTAATCCCATTACCCCCAAAATTCAGAAACACTAACTGGAAGAGCTATATACACATTTTCACTGAAGCATTATTTACAATAAGCAAAAGTCGGAAAAGGTCAAAGTGTCCAACAACCAACATGGGTAAGCAATATACAAAATGTAATACTACTCAAGCTACAAAAAAATGCCTAAGTCTTGCCATTTTCAGCATCATAGATGAACCTAGAGGGTATTATGCTAAGTGAAACAAGTACTTAGTGAAAATAAGCATCATATGACCTCACACATGATACAGAAAGAAATAAAACAAATGAACTAAATAAAGTAAAAATAAATTATTAAACTCTACCAAAATATAGTGGTTTCCAAAATGGAAGGGGGGAGAGGATTGGGTAAAGTGGATAAAATAAGTCAATTCTACAGTGAAGGAATGAAGTAGACCTTAGTGGTGCACTTAATGTAGCATGTACAGATGCTGATTTTTTAAAAACTTATTTATTTTGGCATACAACAGCTGGGGTGTAGGCCGAAGGCGTGGAGTGGTGAGAGGATTCACCAGAGACAGAGTGGGGAATAGAACAGGCAGGCTGACTGAAATACACTGCTGAGGAGGGCAGCGGGCAAGACAGGAAAGTTCTGCTGCACCATGTAGGTCAGATGTCTGGCCGGGGATCAAACTTGTGCTGCAAAGAGCTTCACAGTGCTGAGACTTAACCCCTTGCACCACCGGGGAGGCCCCAGATGCTGATTTCTAATGATACACACCTGAAATTCATGTTCTAATGCAATGTTACTTCAGTAAGCGTGGCTAAGACCATGCCCAGTGCTTCTCCTGTGTGAGATCAGGAAGGTGGGGGATGGGGAGGATCCAGGACTCTACATGGCTGCTCCTTACTGATCTTCTCAGGAGAAGCAACTGATAAAACCCTTCTCTAGCTACGTACCTTCGCAGTGACCAGAGATCAGAAAAGCTAGTTAATGGCTTCACAGCAGCAACTCCTTCTCCCACAGAGTCCAGTCATCTCATCATCTCAACTCAGATTCAGCTGTCACACTTTCATTAAGAGAAATGTGCTCAGATTACCCTGAGCAAATACCCGCCTCCATGATGAAGCCCATTCTACTAAGACCTTTTCTTTGTACCCACCCACCACCCTTTTTTTTTTTTTTTTAAGGATACTGGGATCTAGCCAGTTTTTAGGCATCTATCCACTTCTTTTCACTACCAGAGTTCCTTAGATTCAGCCTCCAGACAGATGAAGCCATATCAAATAGCACATTCAGTGGAAGACCGGAAAAACACTTCATTGTGACAATTTCACTTAGTCATCAAACAGGTGGAAAATGGACCCACTTTTCTTCAAAGAGGTGTAAGTATAAGCAACCACTTGTCCTGTTTTGAACTGAGGCCCTCCATTTACTATCACAGTCTCCAGTTATACAGATCTGTGTCCTCATCTTCTAGGGGTTTGTTTGCTAGCCTTGCTATAGAGAAGAAACATAGGGTTGCCTATGGAACTCCACTGGGGTTGGCTTACTTCCATGGAGCGATGCTTGGGACAGCGCTCCAGCCTCAGCCGAGGCGAAGTGCTTTTCTCTTGCCACAGAAACATAACACTGAGGGAGAGGCCAAAACAGCCTCTCTCCATGCCAACTTTGGCAGTTATTAGAGAGCTTCATGGAAATCCATTCTGCGGTTTCCTGAACAGGGACCAGGTATTTGTCATCAGCACAATTTTTCGCTTGAGCAGCGGATCATTTATTTGATGACAAAAACTTTATTTGGCTCTATAAAATATTTAAATTATAAGTAGCATTGTGATCTTTTATGAAGTATAAGTAGCATTAGAAATTATAAGTAGCATTGTTATCTTTTTATGAAGATATCAGAAAGCAGCATATCCTAGATAATTGATTTATAAATTTTTAAAAGGTAATTCTGTTAATTCTGTAAGTGCTATTGTGGAGTAGCCAAAAAAAATAATAAGCACCCTGCATACAGATTCATCAGGGACCCAGGCAGAGACCCACCACCTGAGTTTGTACCCAAAATATTTTTGGCACATCTTAGAACTGAGGCTGCACATCTTTATGTTGACATCGACATTAAGACAACCACGCGTTTATACAGCAGGATGCCAGCCCTTGTCCACAATTTCAAATGATTCACTTCACCACAGCTGTGCAAAGGCCTTCCTGACCCTGTTTTAATTAGTATAATTAACTTCAAAAGTTGTAACTCTAGCATGGTTTTTATTCATATTTTATCATTTAATACTCAAAGAGAAAAATCTCTGAAAATGATGATATCATTAGGATAAATCATCTTGCTTTTTAAACTGTGCCTCCAACCACAGCTAGTAGGCATTCACAGGCATCTGCCTAGTTACACATCCTAGTTTTGCAAAATTATATATGCTATACTCTCTGGTCAAGCAAGTACTGCCCCAGAGATACTTGCTATGTTGAGTATGAAGAACACTCCATTCTACTTCTTATTCACGGCCTCATATGAAAAAATAAAGATTAGGTTACATTTATATAAGCCTAGGTTTCCAAGTTTTAATATCAGATGTTTTCTACCATTAATTTTTTTTTAAAATGGCAAATGGAAAAGAAGTTTAAAAATATAAATTCTAGACTAATTATCAATTTACCACTCTACATGGTGATCAGTGTTTTTCCTTCCAACAACATATGGATCATTATTTTCAGGGGCTGGAAGAAGGGGACAGAAAATGAGAGACAGGGAGAGAGAAAAAGGGAGAGAACTTATGTGAATGAGAAAGAACTGACAGCTAAACTGAGAGAAATATAAAAGGCATATGGAGAAAGCAATTCAGAGACAAGAAAGCAAATGTAGGCTTCTCTTTTAGCCAAAAAGCATGTAGGACTCACAGGATTACAAAACAGCACTGTTCAAAAAGAAAGGTGAATAAGCTTTGCAAGGGGGAGTGAAGTGTAAGGCATGGCAGACACTGAAAGAGAAAGAAAAGTATATAGGCAATGGAGATGCAGATGAGATATCAAGACACCAAGATGATCAGCCACAGGGTGCTTTGTGAAGACTGGTCTCCAGGGGTTCTCCAACAAGTGCCAATTGTCTAAGGGAAATTGTTTCTTTAGTAGATGGTGTTATGGCACCACAGAAATATTTTGAGAATCTAAAGAACTACTGTTAATTTTTAAATATGCTTGAGGTTTACTTTTATATTTTGCCAAAGTAGCAATCAAGATTTTTTTTTTTTACCTTCAGGAGTTCATTCACCCTCAACTGCTGACTAGTTATAAAAACAAGCACACTTTACTATTCCCCAGTGACCCAAAGGAACAATTGTTCTGATTAATTATATGGAAGAGATGAAAAATCTGTTGGGCATGAAAATAATGTGACAGAAGGAAAAAAAGAATAAGGAACAGGAGAAAAAGAAGGCACATTTGCCCATGGGCAAAGCTCTTTTCTGTCAATAGCTGCATAGGAAGCAGGGCAGCAAAGTAGAACTAATACCTTTACTACCTGAAGGAGGGTGTGTTCTATCTGATAATGTATCTTAAGGTCTACTCTAAATTAAAGGTCTATGATTCCAATGAAGGATTTTGACAAGTAAATTTCTAAGCACTGTGATTAGTCATATTAGCAAATATAAAGATAATATTGGTGAACTGTAGGTAAATAAAGAGGTCTCATATTTTTCATGGCAGAAGTTTCTGAAGCAGGACTTGTATCCATGGAAGGTCATTTTATTGCCAGCATGGTTTGTAAAGACATTCCATGCTTGTTCTAAGGGGAGTTCACATTTCATTTTACTACTTGCCTTTGAATGTTTACAGCACTTTTTTCCTTTTAGTGAATTTTGTTTTCATTGAAAATGAAACTATGAATGCTTGCAAACTCTAAAAAAGAAGTAAACACATGAGGGTATCACTGCACGCCATCACATTAGAGGAGCTGCATGGAGTCCATTGCTGTTTTGGTAACATAATCTGGTTATATAATCTGATAGAAGCAGCCATATGAAAATGGTTTCTGTCTCTAGGGAAAGTAAGAAGATACTGAAAAAAAAAAATCATGATTAACCTGGCCCTTATATAAATACCCACTAGCCACAATGATTTACTCCTTTTTCTGAAAATAAAGACTTTTTTTTTCCTTTTCTGAGCAGAATAAGAAAAATAATTAAGAACTAACTATTGGGCCTTGCTGGTGGCCTAAGGGTTAAGTCTCAGTACTAATACCAAGTCCCCGGCCAGGGAGCTGACCCACAGGTCACCATGGACCTCTTCTGTCTCACTACTGCTCTCCTCAGCAGTCCAGTCCAGTAGATCTGCCTGCTCTGCTCCCCACTCTGTCTCTGGTGAATCCTCTCAACCCCCCCACCCCAGCCTCTGGTCTACACCCCAGTTCTTCTACACAGAAATAAAATCTTAAAAAAAGAAATACTGTTACCAATTTTTAAAAGAACTAAATACTAAAAGTAGACTATCAGCTAGCAGACTTATTTCCTGGTGTAAACAGTAAAATGAAAAGAGTTACTTGGGATGTCAATAAGAATAAAAAGGAAGCCAGTAATACTGCTTGTTAATATCTGTTGATAAAGGTGCACAAACTTTTGTGAGGTATAGTCACTTAGTCACTGTGCCTTTTAAGTATAAAAGTTCTTTTCCAAGCTCAAGTTGTCTTCTCAAATACATTTTCCTAATGGAAAGTGATAATGATTGATTCCTTTATCTCAGCTCCTGGTAAGCTGAGTACTGCCTACCCTGAGTTCCTTCCCCTATGCAGAGTCTAAAGCTTAGCAGGGCCATAGCAGTTATCTTCAAAGCTTATTTGACTCTGAGCCTCACTTTGTCTATCATACCAACTCTGAGAACATTCTCAAAAAGCATTTCCAGCACAGTGACTACCCCCATGTCTCTCCCCACACAATGGAACATTTGCAGTCTATGCAACAATCATCCCTGTTTTCTTGACCTCAACGTTCAATCTATTATTTCTAAAATACAGAAGAACCTCTTATTTCTTAGAAAAAAAGAACATGTATACAATGAAAATATTGCAAATATTTGAAAATACATCTGTAAGTATACTTATTGAACCTTTAGCTGCTGAAGTTATGCACAGAATTTCCTCCAGTTACTTACTGTTCCACATTGAAAGCTAGTCATGACCTTTAAAAATGTTATCTAACCACATAATAAAAATTATTGAAATAGCTTCCATCCTGCTCCTTCCATGTAAAAAACATAGCTCTTTCCCTACAGTGTAGGCCTTCATGGAACACGTTGGCAGATTTTCAGATAAATTTATTGTAAAACATTTCTATTATCTTATAAATTTATATGAAAGATAGGTATTTGAATTATGTAAATTGATTGTTAGAGAGCAGGTTCAGTATTAGTTATTCTACCTACAATGCCACTAGCAACAGCACTAAGTGTATGAGAATAGAGACAGACAGCCATTGTCACTAAGCAACTGCCACGAAGGTTCTGGAGCAAAACAATAAGGGAGCCCATTATAAAACTCAGTCTTCATTTGGCAACTTTCTTTTCATCAACTGTTTGAAGTTAGAGCTTCATAAAGATTGTTCCACCACAATTTGATGATCAGTATAGGCCCAAATTTAATTCTCCAATTTCCAAGAGAAAATAAACATTTTAATTAAAAACTCAAAATGCTAGCTGCATAATTTATTGTAGAACAAAAACTTTCCATAGCACATTCCCCACCACCCCTATCATCACTTAAGTATTTGAAAAAATAAAATCAGGAAAACATGCTGACAAGAAAATTGCTTCTGAATTATCATGTACTACAGGAGGAAAGATATTTAAGAAAACAATTAAAAGATAATTAAAGGTAAAAAAAAATCTCTGGTAAATTGATTCAAATTTCTACTTTGTCTCAGCCATGGTGCTGACGCAGGTCTGTGTTCGGGTGTCTGAGGCACAGGACACCTGGCACGGAGGTCGCACAGAGATATGGGACTTGTGTCATGATTCTGCACAATCAAAAATAAATTTTGAGTTTTTAACACAAAAAAGTTCCTATTACGCCTAAAAGATCTTCATGACCTAAAAGGTCTTAAAGTGGCCTCCCCTTTGGACATTATCAAGAGAGATGACTTTCCACGCAGAGGCTCAGGGGAGTTGTAGACTGTGAGGGGGTCCTACAGCATATGGTCCTCAAGTTACTCTTGTCCCTAGAACTCCTTCCTATACACTTTTTAAAAATGCTAACTGGGGTAACATTGGTTTACAACAATGTATGTCATTCAAAGGGGGGGATCACACCTCCCCAGTTGCAGATCTCTACACCACACCCACCATCAAGGCACCCACAGTCTCCAAATCTGTGTCCCCTCTCTACTATATTTTACCCCCCCCCCATACTCCCCTCCTATCCCATAGCCTCAATCCCACAGTCATATTTCTAGGATTTGTTACTGGTTTAGCTTTCCTAACCCTTTGTTTTGTTTCTCTATAATCCACATACAATTGAAACCATCGAGTACAATGCTTGCCTTTTTCCTTCTGATTTATTTTACTTTTCATCCATATTTCCACAAATGGCAAAATTTCATCTTTTTATTTTACAGCTGAATAGTATTCCATTATGTATATATACTACATTTTTTCTAATACACCCCTCTGTCCTTGGGCACTTAGGTTGTTTCCCTATCTTGGCTATTGTAAATAGTGCTGTAATGAACATAAAAACTCCTGTAAATTCTTAGAACATATTGACAACCTTAAAAATCTTTTCCATACTAAAATATTTGAAATAAGCTTGTTATTAATGTAAAGTGCTGCTTTAAGATTTTATTAATTTTAAAATAATAAATCCATAACTTGTTGGCATAAATAAAATTTTAGGAATAATCTATTTTCCAAAGCCAAATAAAATTCAGTGAGAATAGGGCCCCCCTTGGTGGCCTAGGGGTTAAGGCTTAGCACTATCACTGCAAAGGCCTGAGTTCTAAACCTGGCCAGGTAGCTAACCCACGTGGCGCAGCAGACCTCTCCTGTCTTGCCCACTGCTCCTCTTAGTGTATTTCACTAAATGTACCTGCTCTGCTCCCCACTCTGTCTCTGGTGAATCCTCTCATGCCTCCCCCCCAACCCCAATACCTCCGGCCCAGTTCTATGCAAAAATACAGAAAAAAAAATCAGTGAGAATAGCATTGTTTTCTGTAGATCTCTTAAATGTTTGGCTAAGTCAGAAACAGCTACATTTTTATAACTGCTGCATTCAAGGTGTTGTGATATTTTGGGGTTAAGAATACAAAGAAAATTAGGTTTCACACAGTCATGTGACAGGAAAAGGGATGAGTCTTAACAATTTTAAATAATTTTGGCTATTCCTCTTTGATACTACACCAAAACTCAACAGAAGTTTCTAAAATGTTACTTGCAATGTTGAATCTAACACCTTATCAATAAACTTTTCATATTTTCTTGTATTAAAAGTCAATGATCTATCTTATAATTTGAATAGATTTTACACTCCACCCAATTTTGTAGTATCATACACTGATCATTTGGAAAACATTGTTTATTATGCAGAACTTCTAAATATTAAAATATCTCATTCATAACATATCTAAAATTTACATTTATTCAATCTCATCAGAAAAGTCTTTTAAGTATTAGAAAGCCTGTGGTAGTAGCCTCAAGTTTTCCAAAACTCTAACTTTCATTTGAATACTCAAATTTCAATGTTGGCAACAAATACTGTCAGTTGGTTTCCTTGAAGTGTTAGGCTCACTTTGTTCTGTTCCAAGAAAATGTCTTCCAAGTACCCAAAGAGTGTTTATTTGTAATTTGTTCTTTTCAAGTAAACATGTTGGTTGCTCCATGATACAAATAGTTCATTCAGTTTGTAACACAATTACAAAGTGGTTCTTCTTGAGACAATCATAGCACTTCAGTAGACATCAGAAGTACCTAAAATGTACTTCTTATTTCAACATAGACAATACTAAAAGGATATGTACTCAAGGGTCAAGATTCAACAATTAAATATTTTTACTGTTTCTTTTTTTTTGAAGATTTATTTATTTATGTATACAAGCTGGGGTACAGGCCAGAGGCGTGGGGCAGTGAGAGGGCTCACCAGAGATGGAGTGGAGAGCATTAATGCCATTGTTATGTAAACCTTGCTTTGTGCTTATTTTCTTTTGTTTATTTTTCCACTGAGAATACCTTGCAGTGAAGAGCTACATAATGACTTTTAGTAAAGGCTGGTGCTACTGCTCTCATTTGCAGGAAAAATCACCAGATGTTTCATGCTGTTGTTTTTATACTATTAATATACAAATATCAACCCCGTAAAAAGAGTACGACATTATTTAATAATATGGTGAAGGCAATTTTCACTTTGTGGGGCCTCTGAAAGGATCCTGGGTAGCCCCAGAGTCCAGGATCCACACAGTGTGAATCACTGGGGTAGGAAAACAGCCAATGACAAAGAGCAAGCATGTGTTACTTGATCTTAGTCAAAAGGCCAAGAAGTGAGCAGAAGAAAGACAAATGCTGGGTAATTTTATGTGTGGAATATAGAGAAACAAAACAAAGAAACAGACAAAAATAAACCAAACTAACCCTAGAAATATGACTGTAGAATTGAGACTACTAGAAGGAGAAGGAGGTGGGGGGCAGTGAGGAGCAAAATTGGAAGGGGGCCCAGTGGATTATGGTGGAAGATTATGGGTGCTTTGGTGGAGGGTGTGGTGTGGTAACACATCTGTGAACCTAAATTTCTAAATCATATACAGGTTGCCTCAATTAAAAAAAGATCAAGTATACTATGCAGATCAACTGTGAATAGCATTTACTGGCTGTCCTGAAGGTATCATAGATATAAATTTACAACATAGCTATAGAAGGGAAAGGTGGTGAAATGTGTGCTGACAGTGGCTATAAAGAGTTCAACTGTCATCTAAAATAGGATGTAAAGAATTAACCATTTAAACCCTAAATGCTAAAGTTGCCAGTATTATTGTTTTACAATAGATGGCAAATAAAAAATGCTAAAGTTGTTCTGACCTGCAATGCACTGCATGATTTACTCCTCCCATACCTGTCTATTCTTATTCTTCTCCTCTCTTACTCTACTGGTTTTGACTGCTCTTGTCACACCAGATTCCAAGGTTTCCCTGCACACACCAGGCATTGTAGCTTGCTGTGTTCTGTGCCGTCCGATTGTCTGCACCACCCAAAATACGGGCACAGCTCATCCTCACTCTCACAGGCCTTTCTCAGTGAAATTCATCTTACTCTCTCTGCATCTCTTTCCCATCCCTCTCCCCATGCTGTTTTCACCTCCACCACCTCCGAACACAATAGTTCAGACCTTATTTACTTGTTTATCACATGTGTTCGATTTTGCCTTTGCCTTCACACATATTGAGTCCCATGAGGGCAGGGGCTGTTGTCTATTTTATGCACCACTGTATCCCAAGCACCTGGATGGGGTTGCACACAAAAGGGATGTTCAGAAATAGATTTTTGAATAAGGAGTAATAAAGCATCTGCTATTTCTCATAAAAGCCTTATGGAGTCATTTGGCTTTCAACCTGTGTAACTTTAATAAAAATAAAAGACAAATTTATGAAAAGAAATATGAAAGTGTCAGGATTGGTAGAAAATATAAAATACGGATTTGAAATTAGTAAGAGAAAGGACAGACAGGAACTGAGGGGAAGAGTCAGAGGGTTTGAGAAAGGCAAGGAGAGGACTCAAGGCAGGAGCAGCTGAAAGGTAGTGTTGGGGGGAAGCCCCACGGGAGACCAGGACCCAGTTTTGCCCCTGGTCCTTTGGTGGATTCGCCCAAATTGGATGAAGACACTCCTTTCCCTGGGTAGAGCCATCCTCACATATGGCACAGAGCTTGGCAAGCCAGTCACGCACTAGATTTCAGTGACTTCCACCTAGTGCACGAAGCATTCTCAGCCCATCAGATACCTTGAGTCCTGGGGGAAGTGAATAATAACTGGGCCCACCATCACCCTCCATGTGCCTGGAGAATGAGTTCCCGAAGCTCTAACTAATAGGATCCCAGCTCACTTCCTCCTAGAACAAGCCTAGACAAACGGAAAACAAGGCAATGTGAAATGACCTGTTTGAGCCATACCTGTTTTAATAGAAGATGACAGGCAATAAAAATTAGACAATCTAAAGGTGAAACTTAAAGGATCAATACCAAGAGAGAGAAGATAGCACAGAAAGTGAAGACTCGGGATAAAAATAAGTGTAACTATTTGGACTCAGGGGCTTTCCTGTTTTAATAGAAGAATTTTAGAATAGGGAGCAAAAGTGGTCAGAAACAGAGGCAGCGAAAGACACAGGAAGGGCAGGAAAAGCTTTGCAATTTCACTTAGAGTCAACTCTGAATTCCATCACCTCTGTGGATAGGAGAGGCCACAACAAGAGATGCTATTGTTGCCTGCAGGTTCACAGAAGCCCAGTCCACACACATACCACAAATGCTGCCTCACCAGGTCAAGGAGATTTGCTTTAAATTCATGGGTGTCCTCCAGAAGGAGCATCATTTCTAAAGAACTTACTATCTCAAAATGGACTTACTGGAGCTACCCATTCAACAAATGGCTACAGAATATCTCCCATGTGCCAGGAGCTGCTCTGAGAGCTAGAGACAAATATGGTCCCAAACCTTCTAGAGTGTGCAGTCGTGTGGTGGAAACTGCTACTAGTCAGGAATTCCTAAATTAAATAAGCCTCATGAAGAAGAGAAATGCTACAATTCAGTGCCATGAGAAAATGCAGAAGCGGGCCATGTGACTTGGTTGCAAACTTTAGGAGCATGTCCTCTAATAATAATGACTATGCAGAGATCTGACAGTGAAAAGGTATTACATGTTACGTAGGGGGAGGGGAGAGCAGCAAATGCAAAGGCCCCATGGCGGGAGGGTAAAATGAAGAATGAGATGTTCTGAAGAACAGAGGAGATTTGGTGACAATTTGGCTGTACCAAATGGAGCATTGCCAATAATGTAAAGGATTTGTCTTTATTCCAAGAGAAAATGGGAACACTTTAAAATATTTTAACAGGAGAGTGATGTGCCTTTTGAAAACAGTGTTCTGGACGTAATCTAGAAAATGGATTTGGTGGAGGTACATGGAAGAGACAAATTAGAATGTGGTATTGAAGTAAAAGACAACAGTCACCTAGATAATATGGTGGTTGAAAAGATGGAGAGCTGATTGGACGAAAGTGTTATTTAGGTGGTGAAGATGTTTTGGGTATCTGGAAAGAGATAAAGAAAGATGTCAAAGATGGCTACCAATGTCTAGGTTCTGCTACCAGACAGATGGAAGGCTGAAGGGAAAGGGGAGATGAGCGGCTGGAGAGCACGTGTTTAATTTCAGGCTTGTTAACTTTGAGATGTCTTTGGGATATTCAACAGAAGGTGCCAGGTAGGGAGAAGAGTACTCAGTTTACAGCTCAGAGGAAAGACTTATAGTGGGGAACAAAAGCGTGCACTTCTGCTCATGGGCAGTAACTGAGCCCCTGTTAGAAATTTGAGTCAGGAGACAAGCAAAGCTAACAACTCCAAACTCAAGCCAATAAGGAGGCAGAGGAAGGAGAGTCCCGATCGTAAATTTTCTAGACATAAATAGAGATAAAGAAGCCCAAAATAAGAAAACAGGGTGCTGGTCAATGCCATTGCATATAGTAATTATATTTGTAGAGGTGAAAAAATGTATTTCTCTATGTAGAAAGGATTTGCAGGTTATGGGAGAAACAGTAGATACTTAAGTGAGACTTTAAAGGTTGCTCTTCTCTAGTAAATTGCTCTCCAGCCTTTATCAAATCCAAATAGAAATTTCTTACCTGTCAGACATAGTAAACCATGAATAACAAAGATGAAATGATTCTCACCCACCTTCAGTGTCCCTGCTTCCTATGAAAGACTGATGAATTGTGCTAAGAAAAGTTGAGAATGACATAACCAAAAACATTCTGTGATGAGCTAATGAGCATTTTTGAAGATGGGCATCTGATAGAAAGACATATAAGACTGCAAAATATATATATATTGTACTCAAGTTCAAGAGAGCAAGAGTGTTTAAAACCATTACTAAATAAATGATGTCTCTAATAAGTGTACTATGAATTCAGCAAAGATGATATGGCAAAGAGAGCTGGTTCCCTGCCAGAATTTTTTTTCCCTTTAAACAAAGCTTTTATTTTTAATTGCTCTCACTGTTACTCAGTTAAAAGTCTACATGCCCTGGCCATGCTTGCAGCTGTGGGGCCGTATAATAAAGTGGAAGTACAGTTTGGCATGGGGACTTCTGGGAAATCTAATTAAAAGAACAGTCTGCCCTTCTTTGCGGCCTCCTGCCACTGGGATGCAAATGTGATGACTGCCACCACACAGGCATCAGGGCTGTGAAGCCGAACACTGAGGATCAAGAGGGAAGGAACCTGGGCTCCAGGAATCTCAAGCTACCATTAAGAGTCTTTCCCTGCTACTGAACTATATTCACTTGTGAGAAGTAAAATATTTAGATAGTTACAACATTGTTATAATCGGTTTCTAGCATATGTAACTAAAACTAGCCCTAAATAACTTAGCTTTATGACTGGAGAAGGAATTGCAGCTGAGGTAAAATCCAGGCGAGTCGTTTAGATGTGAGGTGGGGTGATGGAAAGCAGTAGTTTAACCACATGATAGTCTAAAAGAACATCAAATTCAAAGACTCCACTCTCTGTAAAATTAATCAACTTTGAACTGCTAAATTTAATATACATACATCAAATAACTTTTGTGCTATGTGTTCTTTTTTGTTTTCCATAAAGCATAAGAACATCTCATTTTTTCCTATATGTTTCATAGCATAGAGCTGAAATAGTTCATAAGATTAATAAGAGAATTCAGATTTAGGTTTCAGAAAAGTGGCAAGAAGATGGTGAGAGAGCATCCAATCCTTTAAATGGACACATGCCTCAGGGAACGATGAGTGGTGTGTAAAAATCTGAAGAACGTGCAGAACTGAACTCAGAGCCTCTCAGCATTTTCACCGAGGGATCAGAGAGCCTGGGAGATGTGCCAGGGTGAAGATGGGCAAACGTCCCAGAATTCCAAAAACTATACATCAATGAGCCTAAGTCCATCTCCAGCAGAATTTTAGAATACATAATTAAATGAATGATTTATGGGCATTGTAGGGGGGGAAAGGAGCAGAACTGATGATCCCCAAGTACCAGAGCAAAATGTGCTCCTTCTTAGACTCACCTGCCAGTTCTCCTACCTAGGTGTGGCTGTTTCCCAGGAGCCTATCATCAAGTCCCTCTGCAGGCTCTCCACGCACCTTACCAGGCTCTCACACACATTTGTGGTTTTAACTACAGCTACTCAAGGGAAGCCATTAAGGTGGTGAATGACACAAGTACAAGAAATAGCAAAATAGATTGTAGCAAGAATTAGAAGAGATTGGAATTTTAACACAATGATACAGGGAGTATTGTAATATGCAATATCAGACCAGTGGGGGTAATCACTTCCTATTTGGACACAATGAGGAAATTAACCTGTTGATGAAAAAAAGGAAGGAATACTGTCTTAATTCTCTGTTCAATCTCCCTTATCTCTCCTGTTTTCTACCTTTTAGAACTGAATATAGAACACAGAACGGCAAAACAAAGTTATCCAGGTGAAAAGGTAGGGGAGAAGACCAGCTATATGGGAAATGAAGCAATTCCAAAAGTATATAATAACCAAGCATATATATTTTGTATAAAGTATTTGAAATAAAGAACCCCTTAATACCATAATAATGGCTCTGTTCTAAAACTAAACCTTGAATAATTACAGATAAATTTGGGGGCAACACTTTCTGGTATGGGATAAAGCCAGCATGGCATTTATGGATAGATTAGGACCAGTAGAACTTGGAATAAAAGAAATAACTATCTTTGCCACACCCACCTAAAGATTTTCACCAATTACATGTTGGAAAAATGATCTAGATTTGGATGTAGTTGACCCCATTGTTTATTATATGGAGATTCCCTATGATTGGGTTCAACTTAATTGTTATGTTAACAGTTAGATCATTTAGCTATGATTTACTAGTTAGTGTAGACTATTATTTTCAACTCATTCTTCTATTATCTTCTTAAACTCCTGAAGAAAGAGCTTCTGAAGTTGCTGTTACAGATGAAAACATCTGGATAAGGTAAATGCCTCCTGATAACTGCAGTTAATATTCTGCAGCCAAGCATGAGGAAGTAGAGTTAGAAGTCTGCCTTCCAGAAGCTGTCTTCACGAGGCTTATTTGGATCCATGCTGGTAACTTTCTCACCTGCTGATATATTACAGCTCCTCTTCCCCATTCTGAACTCCTGACTACATTTCTATCTGCCTACTGCACTTGGTTGTCAATAACTCACAAGCGAACAAGATTGAAGACCTTGTCTTTCCCAGCAGTTCTCTTAGTCAGGGGTTTCATCATCTTCATCCATTCTGTCTAATCAAACGAGATGCCTAAGAGTTAGCTAGCATACCTCTCTGACCAGCTTCCCACCTTATTTCTATCAGCCACCAAGTCCTATTTATACCATCTCCAAAATTCTTTTATATTAGTCAATTCCATTATCTTCTTTCCCTCTGAACTGCCCTAGTTCAGCCCCTATCCATCCTTGTCTGAAGTTATCTTTCTAAAACAAAAATCTAATTATTTCACAGCTATACCTTAGAAAACCTTCTATAGTTTCATTCTGCCTGTTGGATGAAAGTCAAGTCTTTAATAAAGCTTTCAAAGCTCTTAAGTATGAAGTTTTACTTTTCCATCTTTATTTTGTATTTCTTTCTTGCTTCTTCCTTTTCTCCCTCCCTTTTTTCACAGAAATGCGCGCGCGCGCGTGCGCACACACACACACACACACACACACACACACACCATACACTCTAATTACTAAGGGCTAAGTTTTCTAAATATAAACAACAAATGTTTACCCCTCAGAACTACAGCACAGAGCATTTCCTCTGGGGCTGGGATTACTGTATTGCTATCTTTATAACACCACCACCAGCAGCAATAATGCTAGTGATTCTCAGTTCAAACTCAAATATCACCGTCTCTTAGAAATCTTCCCTGACTCCTGAATGCAAAATTAGCATTCTCCTTGGTGTTTCCATAACAATTTGACTGCAATGCCGGCTTGGGTCTTTTTCAAGTGCCTATTATGTGCTAGGGCTGTCTGGAGTCTAAGGGATTAGAAGTGGAAGGAATAATGCAGATCTGGGCCAGGCTATTTGTAAGGGTGTTGGTCACTGGACAGAACCACTCAGAGGGCGAGGACAGTGTTGAGGTTAGCAGGGGCAGAGAAAAGGGTTTCTGGTGACTTGGTTCTTTGGCCATATATTCATTATTTTATCAGTGACTTTGTGAAAGACAAGGAAGACACATCAAAAACCTCAGCAGATGAAACAAAACAGAGGAGATACCCAATGTAGCAAAACAATAAAAATATCTTATCATGAGGTTTGATTTCCAAGCTAACACAATAGAATATGCAAGGACAATGTTCAAAATACTAGATAAGGGTGGGGTGGGGGAAGAGGTAGAAGTTAATTTTACAGCAATTTGTGTGAATTAGATTTAGTTTAAAAAAATAACTAATTTTTACTGTCTATAAATTTTGTTCCAAGTATGGTACTAAATATTTTATATGCAGTATCATTTTTTTATGCTCACAGCAATACTATTATCATCTGAATTCTGCCAATGTGCAAACAGGCACAGCACATGTAGTCTAAGGTTACACAGGTAGAAATCATGGGTCCAAGATTTACCACCAAGTCAAGATTGCAACCAACCAATGACAGTTGTTTCAGACTTCTAAACAGCAGTTTCATTATTACACAGCAATAATAACCAGAACAAAGTAACATCTGTTTAAAAGGAGTTTCTAGATCTATGGGGTGGGGGGAATCAACTATTACAGTAAAGTGTGCATGAAAGGAAGGCCGAAAGTATAGGTAATGTAGAGCTGCAAACAGTAGGAGCTGCACCCTACAATGGCATTGACTTCCTATAGACCTTTTCATATAACAAATCCACTTTAAGGTAGGCCACAATGGCAGGACTGCACTGGGATATTTAAACTACAAAATTTAGTCACTCATTTTATACTGATGGACAAAAGTGACTTTACAAAAAACAACTTGGAAATAGAAAAGGAACATGAATTAGTTTGTGAGGTAAGCCCTATTCTATATAAAAACTTCCCCAAACTATCCTCAAAGCCAGGAACAGATGTTAGGATATTCTTTTCAAGCTTTCTTACAGATTTTCAGTTAGATAGAATCTGGGCTACTTTTGAAAAACAATGCATTGTTCACAATCCCTGAAAAGATATGTTAAATAGCTTGCAATTTCTAATTAGGTTCTACCCTATTATATTCAAGCTTATAATTTTTATTCCCTTGTAAAATAAAGTATATGGCACCAAAGCCCAGTGATTTCTTTTACATCAACAAAGTAAAATATGATTGCAAAAAATTGAAAATGCCAGACTGTTCAATGCTGCTAGTACTTGAGAGTCAAAACATGGCAGTAAAGTAATCAAAGATGAAAATTTCCCCCTAGAGTCTCCTAAGGAGATTCTTGGAATGGAGGCTAACAAGGGATCATTGATTGCCTACTTCACAGACCCCAGGCTAGATGCATTTGTAATTGATAGCACACCTATCAGGGTTTATTGAGCACCTACTGTATACCATCATATTCTAAGTACTACAGTGGTTATAAATGGGGAGGAGTCAAGGATCTTTCAGAGATGAGACACAACACAGAGAATCCAAATGGGGGGGGGAGGAAAAGAACACATTTATTCCATTCATTCTAAGTCACAAATTCCAGGAATAAAAATAATGAGACACCATCCCTGTTCATGAGGACTCACATTATAGTCTAAGAGACAAATGTCCAGTGGGATAATAACAATACAAGTGCTACAGAAGAGTTATGAACAAAGTGTCACAGGACAGTGAGAGAGCATAGGAGGACTCTGCAGGAGACAGCGAAAAAGCACCCACAAGCTGTCATTGAAATCTTGGACAATTTGTTTTTCAGGTAGATGAGATAAAAGGGACAAAGTCATGAAATTCTAAGACAGGGACCAACTGGCTTCTGGATGGCTGTAATGAGGAGTACCTGCCAAAGAACACTCTTAGGAGCACTGAGGGAAATGAATCTGAATAAGGGGCCAAAGTTCTGTCCCGCTCTTTTCCTTTATAGGAATACATAAGACAGAGATACAGATGTATACAGTAGTCTTCATGGAAGAGGTGGAGCCTGATCTGAACCTTTTGGAATAAGGATTGAAAAAAAAAAGTGGGGGAGCCAGTCATTCTGGAAAGGAGAATGAGAGTGAACAAAAGCATAGAAGGAAAAAAAAAAAAGAGCATGCCCAGAGGATTGGGATTCAGGAGACCTTACAGGGCTGAAGAAAAAAAACAAATGCACATAAATGGGAGCCAAAATTGGCTATTTAGGAACCAGTGATAGAGAGTCAACCTCCTTACGAATAATAAGCACTATAAAATTACCAACAAGAATATTTCAAACAAAATAGAGATAACATAAAATGTCTTCTCTTAGCCAGCTTTTCTACCATTAGAGAAAAAAATGTGCATTTTTTCTAAGGGAGGAGAAGAAAATACAGTTGCTCAATGCCTACCAACCATTATACTAAGACCCATTGCCATGTATTTAATTCTCAAAACAGTTGAACAGTATCCCCGCATTAATGATGTGGTATATGAGGAAACTCAGTTGATCAGTAAATCACAAGGTCAAGGTTTTGGCCCACAACAGTATGACTCAAAATCTATGTTTTAGGGGAAGAATGAGGTAAAGGGCTAGACGAAGGGAGACAGGAGAACCCAATCTCCACATTTTAGACTAGTCTAAGACAAAATGACTTCTAATAATCATGTAGATCATTACTACATTAAAGTTAAATTTCTGAATATTAAACCAAGAAATGAAACAAAGCTGGTGAAGACTTTGTCTCTTTTTCCATCTCATTAAGATGAGCTGGTCAGCCCACAGCCCACTTATTAAGATGAGCTTCCCAGCCACACGGTCAGGGAAGAGAGGAAAGGAGGAGACTCAGAATGAGTAACCACGGATTTGAGTTCAGCTCTGTGCTCAATAAGCTTCCTGGTTTCTGATACTAGGTGTTACTTTGTGGCAAGAGGGTGTGCTTTGGGTGAAAGTATCTAGAAATACTAAATTTGAGAAGGTTGAGACAAATCAAAATGAAAGAGACATTTAAGAAAACAGGAGGATGGGGCCTCCCTGGTGGCGCAGCGGTTAAGCACTGCGCTGTGGAGTTGTCGGCAGCAGTGACGCAAGTTCGATGCCCGGCCGGGGAGAATCCCACATGGTGGGGCAGACCTCTCCTGCCTCGCCCGCTGCTCCCCTGAGCCGTGTATTTCTGATCTGCCTGTTCTGCTCCCTACTCTGTCTCTGGTGAACCCTCTCGCCGCTCCACACCTCTGGCCTGTACCCCAGCTTGTATGTATAAATAAATAAATCTTAAAAAAAAAAAGAAAATAGGAGGATGAATTGAGGTCCCTTCTCAAAGGCGACATGCTTGCTCAGCATTGCTGAAGCTCAAGTGCTTAATTAACTCATGTGTTTCCCCTCAACTCTTCCACATTGCTGCTTTGGAGGTGGGGGAGGCTGTATCTTAAGATTCCTTTCAGAAAACTATTGGTAACCAGAAGCCAGGACCTTTTTCTGTAAACTCCTTATATTTGAACTCTCTCACTTCAGACCAGGTTTAGAAAACCATCATAAAGTTGGTCAATTCTCTTACGTTATCAACTTTCCAGCATTAAATCATCACTTTTCTCTAATAAACATGTGAACTCTGTTTCCCTAAGAGTGATCATATGGAAGACATCATCCAAGGAAGACACACATTTTCCTACAAAAGAAAATTTTTATTCTACAGATTCCTGCATAAATACTCTTTGCACGAGATGATAAAGGCCTATAGTTCTACTTCATTAATATTTGCTTCATTAATTTACCAGAGGCTGAAACAGACTTAAGATAATTGTATTACTGGCTTTGGGGCTCCAAAGAAAAAGAGATCGCTATTACATTTGTTCCTTCCCAATCCCCTAACTCTTCAAGATTTTTCACAACGTAATTGCTTGTAATTCAGAAAGTTTAAGAATTAATTTACTTAAGACCCTAGAAACACTCATAACACCCAAGGAAGACCAAAGGATGCTATCTATAATCTTTTCCCTAACAGGATTATTGAAGATAATTCTAATATTGAAGGTAATGTTGTACCAAAATCATATGAAAGAGAATTTTAGTTTGCACATGTCTGCACAAGCAGAAGTAAAATAATATATTTTATAGTATTGGCATTAATATGTGCTTTAGCATTTTTTCTTATAGTAGTAATACATGTTTGTGCTTTGTAAAGGCAAAAGGTTTTAAGGTAAATAATATCTCTCCTTATTCTACTTCAGTGTACTTTAAATATTTCCTCCAAAAATAGCTGCTACAAAAGCTTGTATCCACCTATAAGTAATTATGTTTTCTGAGTTTTTCTTTATATTATCTTCTTCAAATTTTGTCTACTTAATATATCCTGGAAATATTTCTTGAGATATATACATTCATATCATTATAACAGATACCTTGCGTTCCATTTCACGGCTATCCAACACTTTTTGTCACTAGTACCCTAGTAACAGACATTATGTCACCAGGTCTCTGCTCTTATAATTAGTGCACTGAGACTCCTTGAACTCACATTTCCATATTTTGGGAGCATATTCTAAGATAAATTCCTACTAGTGGAATTGCTGGGCCAAAAAGCATACAATTTTTTTTAAGTAGCTGGACCGTGTGTTTTATACCCCCAGGGATACAAATATTAATTTCTGGGTAAAATTTATAGCAAAATAATAATTTAATTTTATTTGAAATGAGGCAGAAGTAGTAATTAATGATTTGCCTCCAAAAATATGAGGATCCTAAAAGAAATTCTTTCCTTTTTCCCCTAAAGAAAAGAGATTACAATCCCTTGCTGGAACATTTCACAAAAGAATTGCCGTGTGTACTAGGATTCTAAATTTACTTTAAGGAGATATATTTTGAATGGTGCTTCATATTTACATATTTCAAAAACCCCAGAAAATAAATGCTGTCTGCGAGATAGTATTGAAAAGAAATACTTCCTAGGAGTTAATTATTAAGACCATAACGAAAAATAAAATCTCATTCCCAGAGGATGAAAACTTGCACTGCTAAATCAGGCTGCGAGTCCTGCTGGACTATTTGAGCACAACACATAGTACAATCGCATAGAAAACACTGTGCAGAACATGGGACTCCACCTGCTCCCATATTCAAAATCCTCTCATGCTTGTTATATTCTAAAATAAATTTTCTTGGACATGCCTAGTGTCGCATGCATCAGATATGCATCCCAGCCAAAATATAATTCAATATAAAACAGAAAGCTGAAGTCCACAATCAGTCCATTTTCTATCTTGTTCTTTTTCAAATGCTAATTTTTCAACTTTCTCCATTCTCTAGGTTTGTTTTCTCTCTGTATCTTTCCCCCTTCTCTCTCCCTCTCTTTATACATGGATTTAGCTCTAAGAAGTTTCTAACTAGATTATACCGAGTACATATTATATACATATATAAATACCTAAATATGTGTATGTGTAGTCTTTCTTTAAATGTTAATATTTAATCACCAGCTCCCCCTCCCCTTTGGGGGCTTTGGTCTTACTGTCAGAATTGCTAAACAGGAAGGTACAGGCAGCCTGTGATGGTTCCCTTGTCAATCTCAGTGGGCATAAGCAGTCGCTGGAGCTTGCAGTATCAGTTGCTAGGCAACCTGTTCATCTGCTGAGCCTGATATTTCAATTCGGCAGCAGTAAATGTCTGTTATGTTACAGCCTTTCAGAACTACCTTCGTTACATAATATCACTATTATAATGGAGGCACTCCAAATGTTGAGGGGTTTGAGGGTGGCAAGGTAAATCAGTGCAGCTGTGGCATTGCGATAATGTCAAATTAGACTTTCTGCATTTAAAAAGTGTAAAATGAAGACATATTTAATGCCCAATCCTCCCCGGCAGAGCACTGAAAAAATTTCATGCCTGGCCTGTTTATTTGCTGATAGCAAATCAAGTCTTGTTATCATTTTAGAAGAGTTTCTAATGCCACTATCATGAAGGTAAAACATCAATGATCTAGAGAAATAAGGATGGTGATGCTGTGGATACAGTGAATGAGGCTAATCTGTTTAGCCAAGTATTTGTTCAAAGGACTCTTCTTGAGGACAGACTTACATAAACTGAAAAAAAAAAAATCAGCTAAGTATTTCAGATACCCAGTCCTGCTAAAACATTTTCCCTAAATAAATGTCTGAGATTCTATGACACTCATTGAAACTGATGTCAAATAGACCACTCTTTGACTTGGAGTTTTAGAATAATTATTTTATGAAGATGGCTCAAAGTAATCCTTTTTGATTCACAGTGCTGAAATTTTCCCTATTTATAAAATAGAGGTAAGGTGTATTCATCAGAATATAGGTTTGGATGCCGTAACCCAAAACCCCCCAAGCAACAGTGTCTCAAAGAAAACAGAAAGGTATTTTTTCCCCTGTGTAACAGGTTAGTATCAAAGTCCAGAGCTGACATAATTCCTTCTATTTCTTGTGTTGCCATCTTGAACTTGCCATTTCTATCGAGTGGTCTAAGATGGTCTTGTCCATCAAGATTAAAAGGAAAATGAATCTACACTCTTTCACGCTGAAAGAACAACTGGTAGTTGCACTCATTACTTCTACTTACATCCCTGTGGACAGAACTTGGTCACACCTAACTGCTGTGGAAACTGGGAAATGTGGTTGTTAGTGGAGAGGACATGTGTCTGTCCAGATAAAACTCAGGACAGTTACTAAGGAAAGCAAGAAAGTGGAGATTGTGGGAGACCTAATTATCTCTGCCACTAGAACAAAAGCAATTCTCCCCGGTACTATATAGAATAATAAAATTCTTAAACTGCAAAAATAAAATTCCTCTTTAGAAGCCATAATAATTCAGGAATGGAATGGAAAAAATAAAAATATTGAGTTCACTCCTTTATCTCGCTTCTTTCAGAAATGGTACAGGACCCTGAAGAGAATAGAACTGGGGATCAAAAAGCCATTTGGGGGTGAGAGATATGTCAATTATCTTGACTATAGATGGTCTCACCTATGTATACTAAGTCAAGACTGAATCACTGCACACTTTCAAAATATGAAGCTTACTGAATGCCAATTATCCCACAACAAAATGGTTTAATAAGCAAGCATGGAATGTGATCAAAAACACATTTAAATAAATGCTATGCCTTTCCTTAGGGAAATAATGGCCAACAGGGCTAAATTTAAGGAATTCAAGGTGATACTCTCAACAAGTTTATCCAGTGAAGTAGGAAAAAAAAAAAAAGAATTGTGATCCTTTGTTTACACAAAAGTACAAAATATATGGAAAAAATCACGAGGGGGACGCCACCTGGAAATGGACACTGAAAATACTTGAATTCAACTAGATGTTAGGTTAAGTTTTATTCAAGGGTCATCAATATGATAACCTAATGCATTCAGATCAGGGGCAAGGTCATGGTGAAATACAGCAAGAACAGCCTTTCTGGAGAAAAAACGAAAATATGAGAATATGTTTTCTTTCGAGGAGTCAGAACCCTCAGGCATAACACACAAAGCGCACGAACATGCAACAACATGGATATATCGCAAACCCTTATGCTCCGTGAAAGAAGCCAGACTACAAATATATATTATTTCTTCTCCTGTTTGTATGATGTCAAAGAACTGGCAAAATTAATGGAAGGTAAGACGATAAAAGTAATTAGTAGTCAACACTGAGGAAGAAGAATTGACTTGGAAAAGGAAAGTCTGAGCATATTAGGAAACTGAAAATGGGTATTTTGATCTAGGTGCATGCATGGGAGTATAGAATGTAAGATTTCATTGTACTCTATACATAAGACTAATAAACCTCATTAACTTTGTTATGTCTTAAGAATAAAACAAAAGCAACAACAACAAAAGCAGTATCCAATCAGCAGGTAATTGATAAAAGCAAGAGTGGAGCAAATGTGCTTTATTTTTCAATGAAAATAAACTGAAGAGTAGGGAGGTGAAATAATTCACATTAATAAGGTATATTTATAAACTTACTAACCTTTGCAGGTTGTCCACACTTTTCTTAATCTCAGTCATATTAATTTTCATCTTTACATATTTTGTATTCATGCAAACATTTTTAAGTACTGATTTTTTTTAGGTGCCAAGCACTTTGCTAATTATGAAGGACTGATTTTCAAGGCTAACAAAGTTCACAGTATAGAGAAAGGTAGAAATAAAAATCTCTCCAACTCAATCTATCCATTTATTTCTGAATTTTTGCTATGCCATTGTAGTATGTGTGTGTGTGTGTATTTAAGCCATTTATGAAGAAATAAATGATAGAAAAGCGACAAGATTGTTCTGCCCTGAACCCCAGATATCCTTCTGTATATCACTGAGAGTTATTTTTATCTCTAGAATATCAGATTTTTAGAATATCAGATTGGGTGGGCTTGGCCTCTGCATATCCTTGGCATCTTCACTTTTCATGATATGGTTATATAAATAGATGAAGACAGATTGAAAAGTAGTGAGGCATGCATAAATTCCAAAAGCAAAATAAAAGCTAAAACCTTTATATTAGCACCAAGAGAATGAGGCTTTATGTTAAGGAATGATGTATAACAGTGTTTTACTTTACATTACTCTTCCCCATGTTGCTTTACTTTCACCTTATATTAATAAAGAGATGTAAGATATGATTTACTGTAGTAGATAACTTATCCATAACACTACCATGTCTTTTCAAATGTAAACCTATCTTTTTTTTCAGAAGGGCTAAGAAATTTGTCATCAGAAGGAGATGAGCTCAGAAGGGGTTGACATTCTTTGCTTCTTAGATGGGTGACACATTTTGGATCCATTACATTTGGATAAAGATGAACATGTGGGCTTATGAAATGTGGCCCAGGCAAGCTGAATACCAGGAGACTGTCTAAATGGCAATGATGACGACACTCTAGTTGAAAATAGTGTTACATCACTCCAATCTATAACAAGTCCAGGATTTCACAATGCTAATTAGCTAAATTAATTTATGTAGAAAGGGTGAGTTATTACTTTAATTTTGTATATCTCCTTAGCCTCGTTATATTTGCCACATCATCAAATATGTCCTAAAATCTCTATAGACTATCATGTACTAGTGCTTTGCAAAGCCATTGTAACCTTTTCGTTGGATATTTTCCTTTTAATATTCTCTCTGAATCCATAGGACATATTTCAAATTGTTAGGTTTTCAGAGCGTTCAGTGTAGACTGGAGGAGACTCAATACCCCAACAGCACTTTCCTGATTAAGTAAGGCAATTGAATTATAGATGTAAGTCATTGTGCTTCCACAAGCAGACAGGAAAATCTGACGTTTACCGTTGCTACCTTTTGTCCTTCACAACCAAAAATATAATTGGAGCGCTCCCAACTTTCTCCAAATCATCACTGCCACCAGGAGAAATTTGGGCGCCCAAGGAATAAGCATGTTTTTCAAAAGAAGAAACTCATTGCATCTTGCAAAATCAAATCTGCACTACTGAAACGTAGCTTTCAAAGAAGTTAAATATGAAGACAAAGTAATAATGCCTAACTCTAGTACAGCACTGATACTACTGCTTAAAATTTTTCTACAAACTGATGATGATTATCTTAATTTGAAATGAGAACTAAATCTTGCCCCACCCTTTGATACATGATTGTTATCCCCCAAAACAGCTGTGGATTCATTAAAGAAAAAAAATGCCTATCGTTGATATTTTGCAAATTCTGTAACTTGAGTATGTTATATATTGAATATTATGAAGTCTTTCTCCACAAAGCTAGAGATTTTCAAGTGTTTTTGGAACCTATGTGAAAACAGTACCATCGGCAATTGTGGGGCAAACTGGAGTCAAACCCTGCAGGTAACACTTCACACCTATATCTCAGGCTCCAGGGAGCTTGTAACAGCCAAGGAGATTATTAACAGTCAAGAGTCTATTTGCATTTTAATAAGGTACTCTCGAAGAAAGACCTTCAATTCAAAAGAAATAAACTAAAATGATAGGTGAGGGCTGATGCTTAAGGAAACTTCACTAGATATACTTCAATTAAATCAGAGACAATTACTTCATCTCTAAAGACATAAGAAATTATGTTAGCTGAAATATTAAAAGCCCATAAACAAAAATAATTCTCAGGACTATAGGTCATATTTTTCAGCTTCTGTGTTTCAATGTTTCTAATATCCTGCATATTATCAATCCACATAAATTACTAAAAAAAAAAAATATTAACAGATAACCACTGTTGATTATCTTCATTGGAAAAAGAGCTAAATCTTCCCCCTCTCCTTGATCCATGATTGTTATACCTCAAAAAACCTGGAGTTGGACAAGATACCAGAACTTCAACATAGAACAAGACATGATCTTCCAGGTCATTCTAGGAACTGCTCAATGACTAGTGGGAAGAAACATTGATTTCCTAGGGAAATGTGACCAGAAAGAAGCTTGATGCAAAAGGAAATGTAGAATAATTCATCAAATGAAATAAAGTTGGTAATGACTAAATGGTCTGAATGATTACCTAAGACAGCACAAATTTATCCCTAAATCATCTCCACTCTGTCCTTACCTCCAAAACTCAAATAAGTGTGAAAGTGCTGGATCATATGGTAGAGCTATTTTTGGTATTTTGAGAAACCTCCGTATTGTTTTCTGTAAGAGCTGTACCAGTCTTCATTCCCACCAACGGTATATGAAGTTTCCTTTTTCTCCACACCCTCACCAACATTTATTTCTCATCTTTTGATATGGCCATTCTCATGAGTATGGGGTGGTATCTCATTGTGGTTTTGATTTGCATTTCCCTAACAAGAGGCAAAATATTTTTCCTGTGCCGGCTGGCCACCTATGGAGAAGTTTCTATTTAACTCTTGCCGTATTTTTTGACTTGTTTTCTATGCAGTCATTTTGGTTTTTTGTAGATATTGAATATTAGTCCCTTGTTGTATGTATGATATACAAATAGCTTCCCCACACTCAGTAGGGTGTCTTTACATTTTCAGATAGTTTCTTTCATTGCACAGAAGCTTTTTAGTTTAATATAATACCATTTATTTTTGCTTTTGTTTCCCTTGCCATTTCCCTTGAAGGGAAATGTCTGAATTCAATGTCTCCAATGTTTTGCCAATATCTTCTACCATCTATTTTATGGCTTAAGAATTAACATCCAAGTCTTTAATACATTTAAGTTAATATTGTGTATGGTATATTGATCACCCTTCATTCGTACAGCCACTGTGCATGGTGACTGTCCAGTACTTCCACATCCTGTTAAAGAATTTCCTTTTGTTGTATACTTTTAGCTCCTTTCTCATCTATCAACTGTCCATATAGGTGTGGGTTTATTTCTGGGCTCTCAATTATAGTTCAGTGTTCTATGTGTCTATTTTTATTCAAATACCATACTGTTTAATTACTACAGTTTTGTAGTATAGTTTGAAGACTAGGCATGTGATAGTGTTTTGGGGAGGTGTATATTATTTCATCTGCAAAGAGTGATAGTTTTACTTCTTTCCCAATTTGCATTCTGCTAATTTCTTTCTTTGCTCTAATTGCTCTGCTCTAGCTAGGATCTCCAGTACTATTTGAATAGTAGTGATGAAAGTGGAAATCCTTGTCTTGTATCTGTTAGCTGTGGATGTGGCATATAGGGTCATTATGTGGAGGTATGTCCCTTCTATCCCCATTTTTTAGAGTTTTTATAATAAATGGATGTTGACTCTGACAAATGCTTTCTCTGTATCTATTGATACAATGTGATTTTTATCTGTCCTTCTACTGAAGTGGTAAATTACATGGACTGATTTGTAGACATTGAGTCATCCCTGCATTCCTGGAATAAATTCCACTTAGTTAAGACCTTTTGAATGTATTATTGAATTTAGTCTGCTAAGAATTTGTTCACAATTTTTGCATCTATGTTTATTAGGGATATAGGACTATAGGGTTTTTTTTGTTTGTTTTTTATGATATCTACTTTTCAAATCAGAGTAATGTTGAACTCATAAAATATGTTTCAAAGCATCTGTCCCCCTCAAATGTTTTTAGAAGGGTGAGGATAGGTATTAATGTCTTTGAAGGTTTGGTAGAACTCACCAGAGAAACTTTCTGGTCCTGGGCTTTCTTTTGGGAGATACTAGATTACTGTTTCAATGGCCTTGCTTTCAATTGGTCTGTTCAAGTTTTGTATTTCCTCCTAATTCACTCTTGGAAAGTTGCATGCTTCTAAATACATGTCCATTTCTTCTACATTATCCAATTTATTGGCATAAAGATGTTCATAGCATCCTCTTAAACAACTCTATTTTTGAGAGCTCTATTTTATAACTTCTTCATTTATGATATTATGTTAGTTTTCTCCATTTTCTTTCTAAGCCTAGTTAAAGGTTTGTATATTTTGTTTTTTTTCTCTTTCCATTATTTATTGTTAATTGAGGTAACATTGATTTACAACATTGTATATATGATTTAGCATTATAAGCTCACCCCATCTGACTCCCAATTTATCATTGCCCTGTCCTTTGTCTTACAACCACTTTATTCTTATGTTTAATAGAGGACTTCACTGCAGCCTCATTGTTTTGCTATAGTGTGGTCCAGTCTTTCCTCATTGGGTTACCAGAAGATTAAATTAGTGTTCTACAGGTAGTTAATGGTCACCAGTGTTTATATTTTCTTGTTCTCTTTCACAAAGGCTATTCACATTTTATTAAGGTCACATAGTGAGAGAATGATTGCCCCCCCACCACCACCCTACTGCCACTTTCCCCATGGATAGAAAAAAGGATATAAATATGAAGTCTAAAGAAGGATTATCAACAGATGTTTCCTGAAAGCACATAGGATGTCCTATTCAATAGCAATACTACTGGAGTGCAATCAAGGCTAAATAACAACACATTCAGAGCCATTCATCTACTGTACCAGCAATTGTCAAGCAAAACAATTACATGTTTTATTACCTGGGCTAGTAAATGTGTCACTTTTATGAAGCATTACATATTATATTATAAAGATTAGAAATCGAAAGACCTTTGTAAGTCTTATCTTGCCCTACTCATCCAGGGTGGCAGCCTAAGGAATTTAGCAATGTAGTCAATTACCTAGCAGGAGCACTGAAGGGAGCTCTTACATGATTCATTCTTAACTCATAGGCCTCCAACACTAAGAATTCAAACAAGTCCTTTAGCCTTCTTTGAAACAGATAAACCAAGTAAGTTTGGTCTCTTTTTGGAGAAAATCTCTCTTTCTTGTGGAATTTGGCATGAGGCTGTCAAAGTATCAATGGTTCCCTGCCGACAGTTTTTAACTCTACAAACTGGGAAGGTTAAAATTGGAGTCTCCTTTGTATCCCCAGAATCAGCTTGCATTTTCTGCAATTCCAGGGTCTAAGTAGCACAGGATGACTGTTTAAAGACTCAGATCACCCCAGCACAAGGACTACTGATTAGGAGAATAAACAGGATAAAGGAACCTAGAGAAGGTTATTGCAGTAATCAGGCACAGTGCTGACTTTATACTTGAGGCCCTGGTGTAATTATTTCTAGTGCCTTCTCTAACTTTCCAAGGTATCCTAGTTTGGAAAATAAATTCTATAGTTCCCCTTATGAATTAAAGAAAGAAGACTCAACCTCCTCCTACATGACCAGGCCTCAAGGTATATGCAAAATAGATATTCAGATATAAGATTATAATCAAAGGATCTTGTTTACAAAATTTGCTGAGTGAAACCTGCTTTTGCATTTCCATTGTGGGCAATACAACTTTCTTATTTATCACTGCACCTCCACTATTTCGAATAACCCATGGTATAGAGCAGGTACTCAATAAATACCTCTTGAATAATTAAAAACAAAATCATAGCTGCCCTTCATGACACTTCAGTGGATCACAATGCATCTGAATATCATAACAAGTTGTCATTTTAACTTTTAATTCAAGAAATCAAGCAGTCTTTATGCTGAACCCCTTTTTCTGTCTCTCTGGTAGATCTTTAATTAAAAACCATGAAACCTCAAAATAACTAAATTTACTGCCACAACATCATTTTGAATCACAAAGAGAGATTGCCTAGAATTAAATAAGAACACCATGGCTTGTCTCTTCCCTACTCTTAGTCATTCATTAGGATCTTTTTCCATAAAGGCAGATTTAAAAGACCCACTAAGGATCTTTTTCCAGATGGAGGAGAAATCTGCTAACAAAATGTTAGTGGTGTTCGTTTATTTTTGTTTATTACCTCTGTAAATTGCAGACTTGTAAACCTTAAATACTAAATGTAAATATTTCTCTAGAAAAAATATAAATGCAAATCAAAGTATTTATTTAGCTAGACACTGCTGCCATCTTTACCTTTCAAAATTTTATACGCTGTTCACTTTCTCAATGAGTTCATGCCATGCAATTCTGCTAAGAGTGGTGCTTCTCAGCAAAAGGCATTTTTCACCTTGAGTATTTTTCCAAAGTTAAAAATGTCGGGAGAGCATACAAAAATCTAATACAGATTTCAGCTACATATAACAATGGGTATTTACCCAAAAACTACATATCATGGACAAAGTGAGCAGTGCTGGCCTCGTAAGTGTATCCCTGCTCTATAATTCTACAGCCAGAAACATGGTTTATCTTCTTTTTAATGGTCTGGTCCCCCAAAACTGGGATGGAAAGCAGCAGAAGAATGAGACTAAACCTCAGTTTTGAATATTTAGATTCCATGTGACAGAAGACCAGCTGGAGCTAGGAAAACAAGATAAACTAATAAATACTCAGAATGTAAGGAACAGCTAAACTCAGGCAAGGGCAGATATGCGTGAGACCTCAGGAATGTCTGAGCCCAGGGAATCCCACTGGAGACCTCAGCATAGCACTTTGTCCATTTCTAACCCATTTTTCTGCCTATTTCTCAGGGGTATGCACCACAAAGAAAACCTGACATCGTTGTCAGGGAAAAGGGTTAGTCTGACTGAATCCAGGGTGAGTATGCACACACGGAGGAACACACACACACCAATTACTAGCTGGCTCAAAAATCTATAAGAATGGAAGACTAAAGTGAGAATAAAACCATAGTTGGTAATGAAGTAGTCAGTTGTATTAGTTGAGAGATATTTGGTACTTTATGGATTATATAGCAACCATGTATTTTATCACTTATGATCTTAAATTTGATGCTTATGTTCTCTGAGATGGTTAATTTTCAGCATGGCCTATCTGTAAAAGACCACCTTGTAATAAGTAAGCCATTATGATGAGTGTTTCTTCCCCAAGACTTTGATAACCAGGGAACCAGTAGAGATATTAAGAGTCTCTAACGGTTGGAAAATAGCTAGATTACAGAATTTTGAGTACTAGTGAATCATACTAATTTAGAAAAAAATTGGCCTCTCAAGAAAAAAATTGACCTTCCAGGAAAAAAATGAGAAAAGCCTTGAAAACTCCTATAGGCAAATAGAAGCCAGTGGAAAAGAACTTAATAAGGGCACAATTCTCCTAAGGGGGAGAAATGAAATGAATAATTCACTTATTTATACTGGGGCAAAAGTGAAGAATATGATAATAAGGCAGAAATTGAGATGGAATGGAGAAAATCTTAAAATAACTAATTTCATGGATCTCAGTTTCCAAATGCAAGCATCTATGAAGAGTGAAGAGGTTAGGAATGGGCCTGGGAATAAAGAAAAGCCAAAGATACCATAAGCAGTGTGTTGAGTGATCACTTCAATGTGAAGAAAGGGTTACTGAATGCACCGAATGCACATGAATTGATGAAATTGGCTGTGTCCTGATTTCCAGAGATGATGACTCTGACCTTACCTGTGGTCATTTGACCATATGTTTACAATTGAAAAGTATAGCTTTTAATATTTGAAGTATTTAGAAAAGATTGATTTGTTTTACTGCTTCTTCTGAAGCTGTTCTTAAAACATTCTATAGGAATATATTCTGCTATTCTTTTCTTGTCCTAGTGTGTAAAATCTTCCACTCTATTTCCATGTTTTAACCCACAGGGTTTTCATCTGTTTTTACTACTTAATGTGATTCAGAGAATTGTAGAAATGTTTAAATATGTAAGTACCCAAGTTCCAAATAATTTCATATGAATCCATTATTTCATTTTATATGATTAAATGTTCAGTGTCATCAAACACAAACTGAGCTAGAATAGTTATGGAAGATTATAATATGACTTCACCTGAATCCATTTCATTGCCATTAAATCAATTTCCCTCTAGAAAGGTCCTTTATCAGGTAAATATTAAACTTACGCTGCCACGCAATAGGAGACAATGTTAAATCAGATTTTCTACTTGGCCAGTGGCTAGAAAACGATGTCAGGTCTTAGATCACATATACCTTTAGCTGTTTTTGTTTTCTTTTCTACCTCTAAACCAGAATACAGATAGAGTAACTGACACGGTTCATGTCAAAAATCTAATGTTTACTACCGAGAATTCAGCCCAATAGAGATTTTAAAACTTTCCTAATTCCTTAAATTCTAAGCCACGAGTCCAGTTTTGCTTTTCAAATCTCTAACTCTGACAAGTAGATGCTCCTAGGTAGAAATAGGGCTATTAAAATTTGAATAAGTGTTTAGATTTTGAAAGATGAGGTCTAACTTTCCTCAATAAGCCAAAGAGTTTTATTAGTTTGTTTTAAAAGTCTGAAACTATGTCCTCTCATAATTTTAACGTGGCATCTTCTACTCATGACTCACAGTAGAGTTGATGACTAAATAAAGTGACAATGAACAATTATGGTAGAAGAAAATGCTTTGGTTTATGCAAAAATGTATTAAAAGTCAGTTATAATTTCAAACTGTTTTCATCAGAAATCTAAAATGACTTAAATGAAAATATAGTATGAATAATAATCCCTAGAGAAGGTTATGAGACCTCATTTGAAGATCATGGATTTGATGAGTTTTGCTTTATTTCATATGTATCCCAGGGCACCACCAAATCAAAGAATTAAGGTATCTTTTATTCTGACTTACCTTCTCAAAAATAGTTTTACCACGCTACAAACATCTGTGGCAGTCTCATAAATTTAAAACTGCTGTGACCTTTCCTTGCAGTTTTCTTCCTTAAAAATCTTACTTTAATTTTAGTTCAATGCTAATTTAAGCTAACCAGATTAAATTCAATGGAGTCTAAGAGGGGTAATTTTAATTAACTGTTCCAAGGACAGGAACTATGGCTATGTGGAGATTTCTGCATGACTCACTTGGGCCATTGTCTCAGTGCACAGCAGCCAGAGATGCAGAAATAATTGTCCTGCTTTTGGAGCAAAGGTTTAAAAAAATTACTCACATTAGTTGAATATAATATTGCCTTGAAGGGCACAGATCTCTGTCTCTCATATTAGGACTTAGGTACAGAGTGACATTATTTGCAAAGATTATTACAAAATGGGGACAAGGAATTATTGAAAGGGGGAGGATGTTTTAATTATAAGATCTACAAGTCTCTCAAAGTCAGAGAAAAAGAGATTTTCTTTTTTAGAAAAGAAAACAAGGCAAGAGAGCCTGGAATGGGAAAGTGTGCCGAAACTGAAGTGATAAAGGCAGCAGTCAGGACAGACCAGAGAATGTTCCCTCTGAGGTAGTCTATTCCTAGGAGGTGCTATTAATGAGGGGTGAGCACTACTTTACACTCCTATCAAAGTGCAGGAGTCTAGAGGAAAGAGACAAGTTTAATATTTGATCAAATCAATGGGGCGTTTGCTCCTACTGACTAGTGGAGACAAAATGGTTTAGTTTATCATTTATATCATAAAAAATAGAAATTTTGGGAGTCTTTATTGGCCTTTGTCATACATAAACTTGGAAGTATCCCGGAGTCTTAGTAATATAAGGAAGGGTATCCTTTTCACTAAGCAGTTTCCCAAATGCCAAAGTTAGGGAGTATGTCTCAACCATAGCTTTTGTCCAGGATCTCTGGGTCTGGGTAAAGTTCAACATTGCCACTGCCCAGCTGCAATAATCAGGTTTTCCCCCCTCTGCTATATCTGAGGCTACAAAAATCTCACAGAAGCTTCTCCTACTCTGCGACAAGAATTCCAAGGAGGCCCGAATCTTGGGGACACCCAAGATTCCTCCATGCTGACTCTTGTACAGTCACCTCCTGACGAGTGTGCAGGACTGTTCATCATGGATGCTATACCCATGATTATGTGACTATTATGGCAAAGAGTTTTCAGATATAAAGTCTATAATCAGAGAAAATCTTCCATCAAGAAAGAACACAAGAAACCTTTCCCTCAATCACGTTTCACATAAATCTGCCGAAGCAGATCCCTACCCCTTTGTCTGTTCTGCGACACTGAGACAACACAGTATTGATGCTCATCTAGGGCTGGAGGAGATTAACTGTCAACAGAAGGCAGAGATCACAGTGAACGCCTGGTTTCACCCAGCTGTGAAGAGCCCTCTGAATTGCCACCAGGCCTTCTGTACCAATGAAACTCATTTTAAAAATGAGTGAGATACAGTTTGTAAATTCTGGAGAGTATAGTTAGCAAAAATAGGAAATAAAAGGAGTTAGCTGAATAGTGCACAGGCTGGGTGTCTCTAGCAGGTTCTGAATTTCTTTGTGCCCGTCTGCAAATTAGGAACAGTGATACTATCCTCTTGTGTGTTTGTAAGAAATAAATAAGACATGATTTAGGTACAATAGCCATACTACTTAACTAACAGAATAACTGCTGGCTCTTAAGTGTACAAATGAAGCAGTATCAAGAAATGATAAAAAAAAAAATTTAGTTTTGTTTGTGATTTGTGTTTCAGTTTCTTCCTTGATTTGAATGTACCCTTAGTTTAAATTTCCTGTTTTTGTTAGTGTTAGTTCATTTGATTAGCTGCTTTTGGACTGTGTTTTACTTTTTTTTATCATTTTTAGTTTTTTTTTAAATTTCAGTAGAGGTTAAAGAGAAAGAGGGGTTTACTTTTCAAACCACTTCAATCAAAATGCCAACTTTCATTCAAGAAAATAGAGGGCACACTTTCTTTAGTGACAATAATGAGACAACAAAGGAATTTGTCAGGCTGCTGAGACTTGTATTCAGATGTTAAAAAAAAACAGAATAAGTCTTACATTAGAAAAGAATGGACTGAGTGGTTTTGAATGTCTTGGCTATTAGGGAAAAATAGGCATAATTGCTCTTATAAATGCAATTTTTACTGACTTAAAAGTACAAAGGTAAAAAAAAAAAAAATAAGGAAATTTGAAGAAGAAATTTTCCCATACAGACCAGAAAAATATTCACCCTTCATTTTTATTCAATTTGCTGTTCTTTTTTTCCTGGGGGCAGTAACCCAGGAAAACCTTTTAAAATAAATTTGTGGGTTTCCAATTTGATTTTCATTGGCTACATGAGCTTTGTGGTTCAACTTAAAAAAAAAAAAAGTATCCATTTGATTTTTCCAGATGTACACAGGAGCAATTACATAAATGTTAAATTCTGGAACACTTTTTGGATTTTTTATTCAGCATTAAACGGCAGCTACCACCAACTGTTCTTGCACAACTACCTAAGCCAAAGAGATGCCTCTAGTTGAACGATAGATCTATGGACTAAAAATAAACACTGAAATCTATCACTAAAGTATTTTCCTTCAGAGAATTAAATAATTTAACGCAGAAGAGTTTAGTGATTTAAAATGGTCAGCCATTACACATGTTCTTTGGATTTCCAAATGTATGAAGGGGGAAACTGACAGAGGGACAAAGCGGGAGGCAAGAAAAAGGCAAAGTTATTCCTTAGAAAGTTTTCTGTTTTAGCTATGCAGGCCTCTTGCTTCTCCTAAAGAGAAAATCTCTTTTAGGGCTTAACCTGAGAGATTACTCATGCCATAGCACTCTCCATATACCCTAAGGAAGAATCTATGGTTATGTACTACATCTGTGAGGAGGTTCTGGGTTCCCTGTCCCACCCAACGAAGGATGGAGCTGAGCGGAGGAGGAGAAGCTGGAGAGGGGATTGGGAGAAGGAAAGAGAAGACGATCAAGAAAGAGGACCTGGATGAGTCACAGGGAGCAGGAAGACAAGTGAAAAACCTGTGCTTGTGTCTCAGACTTGAACTTGTGCCCGAGGATTGGAAGACATGAAAATAGACACTTGAAACAGCATGGGTGAGAGACTCTAGGAGAGGTTAACAATGGCAGCCTTTATCTTGATTTTGCTCTTTTCTTTCCAGATTTGCCCAGACCCTCTGCCCCTTTCCTGTGAGTCCCTACCAGAAAACGTGCCTTAGACTTGTGGCAAGCTTTCTGGGCCTCAGTGATCCTGATGGAGGAGATAGAAGGCCTCTCTCTTAGAAAGCCTGTCCCTTTTGGGGCAGCTCTTCCTGCCCACTAGTGTCTATGAAAGCGTCCTTCACTTCCCTGTGCCTTGCTCTAATAAACCTGTTAAGTACAACTAAGTCTCTGTCTCAGGGAGCTCTGGTGAAACCTTTCCCAGAGTGAATCCAAGGACCCCACTCTCAACTCCAAAATGACATCATCTGGCACCCAACATGTCCCACTTTGGGCCAACCCTGTTTGGCTGAGTATCTACAAGGGTATGGTAACTTTGGGTATTTCATGTGAAAACTTATCTATTCTTTCCCTTATCTTTTTTGCACAAAATTGTTCTAAAGTTCCTTTTCATGAAAGGTCTTACACACTTGAGTATGTTTTGGCTTGATATGGAAGATGGCAGAACCTATTTAGAGCAGGCAGGTTTGGGGATCCTGTGGTGCCCCTCTCCCTAACCTGTAATAATTAGAAAAAGAGAGTCCCATATTATATTTTAATCAATGGAAATCATTACAAAAGCCCATTTTTATGTGTTTGTGATAATATGGATGATATTTGTGTCGTAGATGTTCTAAGTCCAGGTACTTCATTCCAGCATTTTCTTGTTACAGATGCAGTTATGGGTGTAGGCATGCAGAATAATTTATTGGGAATGACAAAACCCTGCTCACAACTCATAATGCCCAAGTTTACTGTTTATGCAAGCACCTCTAGTTACTATTATGCAATTTTAGAGCACTTTTTAATTGAGTTTCAGACTAGAATTCTTGTGGAAATGATTCATCATCTTACTGAACTCGATTTCCATTTTGTTATTCTTTTTCCTATCCTTTCTCTCCCTATAGCTCTAGTTCTTCAATTTTTATCTACCTATATTTTATCACATTCCCCCCACTGCTATAAACTAATGTTCCTAGTTTTTCAGCTCTTCCATTAATTTGATGTTTACTCCTTATTCAGCTTCCCTAATAAAAATGCTAATTATGATCATATCTAATAGCTCCTGCTGTGGTACCTCACCAGCATCTTCCTACTTCCAACTGGACCTACTCACATTTATCATCAGGGTTTGGCTTGTCAGCCAGATTGCAGTATTTCCAACTGCTCTTCTTCAAGTCTGCTAAACCCAGTTTGGGAAATTAATCCGATGCACAAGATACTCTATCAATTATTCCAGCAAACGTCAGATGCAGAGGCACATTTTATATATTTACTAATGTAATATTATTGGGGGGAAGAGATCAAAAGGAGATCAAACCTATTCTTACCTGTTCATGCTTTACTTTAGGCTCTTATATGTACAGATTTTTCTAGAATCATCTCTCCTTATATTAAGTTCACACATTTATCTATTTTTCATTCTATGCTGCATGGAACTCTTACATCCAAAATTGATTCAGAAAATGATATAACATGGATCCGATCTCTTGACTCTATTTTAATATTTTTGAGCATTCTGTCATTTTCCTAATAGCTATTTTGACAAATTCCTTCATACTCTAAAACAATTTTTAAATGTTTTTGCTAAATGATTTAATAAGTACAACCCACATACTTAAAAAAGTCTTCAGTACACAATCTTCACATTTATTAGAAACTTTCTTTCAAATTTTACTTGAGTCATCCAGATGTGACGCCATCTTTTTAACTTTTTTTTTTTTTTAAGATTTATTTATTTACACATACAAGCTGGGGTACAGGCCAGAGGTGTGGGGCGGTGAGATGGTTCACCAGAGACAGAGCGGGGAGCAGAACAGGCAGATCAGAAATACACTGCTGAGGGGAGCAGCGGGCGAGGCAGGAGAGGTCTGCCGCACCATGTGGGAATCTCCCCAGCTGGGCGTGGAACTCGCGTCGCCACTGCGACAGCTCCACAGCACAGCACTTAACCGCTGCGCCACCAGGGAGGCCCCTATCTTTTTAACTTTTTAAAACTATATTCTATTTTGGCATAATTAGACCTTGGAAAAAGAATTCAGTGAGTCAAAGGGAAAGATAAGCTATGGGAGAAAATTTTAGTGTAATTAACTTCCATAAATAATGAGGAACCCTTGTGGAAAACTCTTGCCTAATTGAAATCATAGGATCTTTACTTTTCTGATAATAGCACCACGCCACCATCTTTTCCAGCTTTCCTACTTCCCTCAGCTGACCCAATAATCTTTTTTCTATCCCTCCAAGTCTAATAGGTTTACTCAGTGTCAGATTTGATTCACATCAACTGTACTACACAGGTATCATCTCTGATCACACAATCAAATCTTTTGAATTGTGCTGCCATCAATATTATTTGTTATGCAACCCACAGCTACAAATAAAATAGTTAAGAAGGGTTGTATCACTGAAGGTTTAAAAGCAATTCAGTATTTTGTCTTTTCTTATATAAGTTTTGAGCAAATGATTCTGATCTAGCACTGGCCATCCTCACTTTGCAAGAATTCTAGTTACCACAGCTCAAATAACAGCAGTCCCCCCAAAGCAGTTCAAATTTCAGTTTCCATGTTATAAGAACTGTAACTGCATATGCAAATTTTGCTGCTAGCAATTCAGTCTACATATCACCAGGTAAGTAACAGATGCAGTTTTTGATCAGTGACCAATCACATCACTTCTTTCAGTCTGTGCGTGATTGGTCACTGCATGTCCCCATTAAGTTCACACATAAGAAAGCATGTGTTTGTCTTGCCTTTTTCTACCAGCTTAAATCCATGTGACTTATTACAAAGATGGACAACCAAAGAGGGAATGGACTAATAAAAGTGTAGCAAAAAAAAGGAAGTGGTGACACTGGGAGAGCCTATTTTAATGAAACACAAGTGGAACCACAGCTGAGCCTATGGGAGTGGTGACACTGACACCACTGAAGAAATTCTAACTACCGAGCCAGAGAACAGAGTGAAGGTACGGGCACCTCTGAGGAAAGCAGTTGTGGGAAAGGAAAGCCGTGTCCCTGAAAAAACACGGCAAAAAATTTTTAGAGGAATTCTTGAAAATATTTCAAACAACATTGAAAGAATAAAGGATAAAACATTGAAAATGGAATCAAATTTAGAAATCCAATGTGACAATTGATCAGAATATAACAACTGGCCATGGCAAGGCAAGACGGTCAGCTCGTGCTGTGTTGTACGTCAATCAGGCAGTCACTATTCAAACTAACCTTCACACTTATTGTCTCTAGTATTAATGTCTTTAGTATTTTAGGTTGCAGTCTATTAAACACAGCAGTAGCCTACTAAATATAGTTTTACAATATAAAAATGTTCCTTATAATGAACAGACAATTCACAAAAGAGGATATCTAGAAGGCCAAAAGACATATGGAAAGATGTTTATCATCACTTCTAATAAGAGATTAAAACTACAGGATGCCATCTTGTACACATGAGAAAAGTACACATTAAAAATTAGTGGAGATAAAGGAACCCTATAACACAATTAGTGGGAAAGTGAACTGGCACAACCATTATGGGAAGTAATCTGGAGTTACATTAAAAATCAAAAATAAGGGCCTCCCCGGTGGCTCAGTGGTTAAGCGCTGCGCTGTGGAGCTGTTGGCAGCGGTGACGCGAGTTCGACACCCGGCCGGGGAGAATCCCACATGGCGCCGCAGACCTCTCCTGCCTTGCCCGCTGCTCCCCTCAGCAGTGTATTTCTGATCTTCCTGTTCTGCTACCCGCTCCGTCTCTGGTGAACCCTCTTGCTGCCCCACGCCTCTGGCCTGTACCCCAGCTTGTATGTATAAATAAATAAATCTTAAAAAAATAATAAAATAAAAAAATAAAAATACCATGTGACCTGGCAATCTCACTTTTGGGCATGTATCCACAGAATACTCAACCATCAAAAAAAGCTCATGTTCCACTATGTTCATAGCAATATTATTGACAACAGCTAGGATGCAGAAGCAGCCTAAATGTGTCAACAGATGACTGCATCAAGGTGTGATATACATACTCCATGGAGTATTACAATATGTAGCCACAAGCACAGATGAAATGCATCCATTTTCACCAAAGTGGAGAGAATATGAGAGAATTATGTATATAGGAAAGAAATTCAGCATTATAAAAAATACTGGGTATTTATACAGTGACCAATTTATTAATGTAAAACACTCAAAAACCAGTGGACATCAATAAACAACCTTAAGTCTCAGGTTAAAAAGGAGGGGGCACGGAAATGGACAAGGGGATGAAAAAAAAAAAAGTTCCCCATGTCTTTCAAACCAACAGTAAAAGAATTTCAATGTTTTAAAAGTTTCTAATGTTCACAGAATACACTTCTCTCACTATGATCACTTAGCCATGCTTCAGATTGCACAATTAATATTCCTGAATTACCGTATAAAGCAAGAGCTAGCTATAATTAAAAAAAATTAATACCAATAGCTAAAAGCCCTATGTTTTTTTCCATCAGAGGTTTATTTCCAAATGGGGGGGAAGAGAGGAAAAGACTTACTCATTCACTGGATTTTGATTACACAGCCCCAATGAAATTCAGTTTTAATATTTCAGCACAACAAAGCAGCATACTTCCAGTTTAATCCCACATATCCCCCACACCCAGAAGCTTAATAGAAATGCTACGCAGGTTCTGATTTCCTTCCTTCCTGTACAGAGCTCAAGTAGCTTACACTTCTGCTAACAAAGTTGTATATTGTTCTCACATGAGTGCAGATGTCTACATCACCCAGGAAACCAAAGATGCCGTTCTAAAAAGAGCTCTCAAGGGCTTACAATTGACTGAGTTCCATTGGATGCTGGCACTGAATTGCTCCAAGAGAGCTCTATGTACACAGGTTTGAACCCAACCACGGCTGTGGAAGGACTGGAAGAGCTTTAGCTGACTTGAGAGGAAAAAGAACTAGGAGGAAGTTGATGGAATCTTGTTCTCAAATTTGCAGATTTTCTAAATTAAACTTGCCACTCAAAGTATGAATACAGATTGTCTCTTGTTTATTCAGAGACTCATAATGGCCCCAAAGAGCAAGTGATTGCCAAAGGGACAGAATGACTAGTACAGAACGAGAAGTTCCTATCTTAGAATACTTTTGATTCCAAAGAATGTTATTTGGAATCTCAAATAGATTTTCTCCCACTGTCAGAATTCTTTGTGGTGGACATGCAGGCCCACAGAATCCTATCCAACCCTAAGTGCAGCTCAACTGTAGTGCTAATAGCAGTAATGCTTCCTTTTTCTAAGGATTATTTATTCAACAAGTTCATAGCATGGAAAATAGACAGGACACAGAAAGATGTAAAGTCTGCACAAACTATCTTGAGCTTTGATTAGGATCCCAAGATAAAAGAATAATATCACTAAAAAGTAATACACCACGTGTATTATTCTGACATACTGAGACTTCTGTACAAAAATATGTCTATGAATGTGTAACATTAAAGTATATGCTATGCATTTCATTCTGAAACTTGCTTTTCTTCACATACAGATAGAGCAAGAAATACATGTCTGCATTTTACATGATAATGGCTTTCCTCATGTAAGTGAAGCATAACTAAACTACCAACCTTTATTCTAAGTGTCTAAACTATTTCCTCCTTTCTGTATTAAGCATGCATATATGTATATCATTGACTTTACATATTTTATGTGGTTAAATTTTTAGAAATAAAATGCTGAAAGAGAATGCTGTCTTTTATGATTTTTACATGTAGCATCATCAGATGCCTTCTAAAAAAGTTAACTCCTTGCCCACAGAGAGGCCTGAGAGCACTTAAGTCTCAGCACTATGAAGCTATCTGCAGCACAAGTTAGATCCCTGATCAGGGAGCTTCCCACATGGCACAGCAGACATCCCCCGTCTTGCCCACTGCTCCCCTCAGCAGTGTATTTCAGCAGATCTGCCCATTCTGCTCCCCACTCTGTCTCTGGTGAATCCTCTCACCCTCCCACACCTCTGGCTTACACCCCAGCTCTTGTATGCATAAATAAATAAATCTTATTTAAAAAGTTAGGTGATCTCTTGTATCCAACCACATTATACATTTGCATGGTTTCCCACATTGGTATCCACCTACTTCATACATTTTATAAACTTGTTAATCTGACAGAAAATGATAACATCTCCTTTGAGTTGTCTCATCTCTAATTGCTACCGAAACTGAACATTTTCCACAAATTTTCTGGCCATTTATATATTTTCGTTTACAATATTTTTTTTTCCTAATGCTTTTCCACTTGTGTATGAGAACTTTGACTTTTTAGTTGCTATATTTATATTAAAAACAGAAGCGCAGATATTTAGCATATTTGTATGTGACAAGTGCTTTTCATATTTTATCATTTCTGGTACACTTTTGGTGAAGCATTAGTTTTACAATAAAAATTTCATGAAATTTTATTCTTACTAGTTCTTTTAGTACCAAGTTGAGAATGCGCTCTACTGCAAGACTGAAGTATTACCTACATTTTGGTCTGATATTTTACAGTTCTTTTAATATTTTATATTTCATGTTTTTTACATAAAAAGTATATATTTTGACATTTAAATCTGATTACCTAGTACAGGTGTCAGGAAGATGTCTAACATAACTTAGGATTTCCATTTGCTTCTTTTCAAGACTATCTCTCCTAAAATTTCCTAATTTTTACCCATTAATTTCATCATTTTCTATAGATGTGTGAACATACCCATGATAGTTATCTTGATGTTCTTTGCTAATTTTATCTAGGAGAGCTGTTTTTATTAACCATATTTTTTCTTGACCATGAATTACATTTTTCTGTTTATATCTAGAATTTTTTTTACTGCATTCTAAACACTATAGATGATACACTGTAGAGATTTTTAAACCACTGTTATCTTGAGGGTTTTTCCTCCAGTTATGCAAATAAATGTAATACTTGCTAATACAACAGATTTACTTGGAATTGTTTGAGTTATTCCATTCTATTGGTCTATTTGCCCATTTAACTTCTAAAACAAAACTATATTGGGAAAAAATTAGTCAGATATCACCTTAGAGGATGGAGGTATATTTTCAGGCTTTATTAAAAGGAGGTCCATTTTGGTTTGCCCCTTTTCCTAAGACATGGCTCCTACTTCAAAACTAGGGCCTACTGGTTCTAGAGAAAGTCTGAGGGCTTTTTTTTTTCCTCCCAAATACCATTAAATTGGTGGGACTCAAATACCAAACTATGGTCTTCAGTATATAAGCAGCTGCTAAAAACTTCTGTGCAACCCAACTCCTTTCCCTGGGTCACCACAGGTTTCGTTCCATACACATGCAGCTCTAAAGTCAGCCAAGGATGTGAGAAGAGTGTGTATACACATGTGGAAGCTCTCTCTCTCTTTTCTGGAGTTTCCTCCCCTCAGTTTCTAGTAACACAGCAACACCTACCTGCAAAGCAATATGGAAAATATAACCTTTAGTCTAGGTGCTAGGGATTTAGGTAGATGGTGGTCACCTTGAAATTTCAACTATATTTTAACGAATTTTCTATGAAGGTAAGACATTTATTGATACCCACATACAACGTGAAAAAGAAGTGTATCTTTCCTTGCATCTTCAAGTTTTTGGTGACATGTCTTTAAGAAATCCAGACTATTTATTTTTGGGTATTATGTATCTTCTAACCTAAAAAGTTGTATTTTCTCATGTAAGAAGCGATGTAAATATAAAAATTAGAAATGGGAAAAATGCAGTCTAATTTCACCTTTATGTCATCAGTTCAGGAGAAGTAAGCAGAGATAAAATACTTTTGACCTTTGTCTGCAAATATCTTTCTTGCTTTTATAGTGAAGAATGACTTCTTAGAGAATAGTTTTTTCTATTCTTTGACATTATTTGATTGACATTTCTTCCTCATCTTCCAGGATTTAGTTTTATAGAAAAGAGGTATGATAACAACTGCATTGTCTTTTGTAAGTTTGTCTGACAAGATATTTGAAGATTCTCGCCTTTAGTCTTGAAATTCAATTTACTTGAATGTGTCTTTATAAATTTTGCTTGTTATTTTATGGACCCCTTTGTTATGAAGACCAAGCCTTTTTAAAAATAGAGGAAATAATCTCTCTCTATATACTAATTTTTAACTTCTCTTTTGACTTGTTAGGGTTTTTCCTTTGTGGCAAGGATCCCAAATATTATTAACATCACTTCATTTTCTTATTTTGAAAATTAGATATGCTGGTGTCCACTCCCCAACATACTGAATTAGCATCTGTGGGGAGGAGGTACAGAAGCAGAATTTTGTGAGATGCTTTGTTAATTCACTGATTCAGTTTTCTGTGGTACCAAATATAGTATATACGAGTCACCTGAAACAGAACCTTCCTAGTTTTCAACTTTTCTGTTTTATTATATAAATGCAAAGTCACCTTGAATCTTGTTAAGTAAACACATCAGGTATTGATTACTTTTGTTGAAGAAGTCAGTTCCATGGCGGCTAGTTTAACTTGTTTCCTCCCCTTAATCTTCTGAACATATACAGTGATTTTGCTGTACGTAAGAGTCCACAGAAAAGCGGAATTCTCCAGTATTGAAGAGCATATGTCCATGTTAAAAGGAAAGAGAAGCATTGGATTTTCTGTAGGTTTTACCTGCACAGTATAGTAATTTTTCAATGATCCAAATAGCAAGGACAGTCCCATTTTATTTGGCTTTACTTGGAATAGATCTTCCTCGAAGGAGGGCTGCATCGCCAGATGGTTTAGAGATGTTCAACAAATATTATCAGGAAAATAAAAAAAGCTTTCCTCACAACTATCCCTCATCAGGGGTAGGAATCTGGGGTAGGAGCAAAATTCTTCAATTCATACATTTTTATATCATTTTGATTTTTGAAACAAATTCAAATAGTGAGCTAAGATGCATGTAAAATACTATAAAAAAATAAAAGCATGAAGTAGGAGTATTAGGGGCAGCCCCTGGTAAGTAGCTGATTTTGTTAAATAAAAATGTCTCTAACAATAGAGCTGAGTGGTCACTCAATTCTATGTTGTTTAGGTTTATAAACTGAAAAAAAAAATCTGCTTTTAAATAAGGGTTTCTGAAAATTCCTTTGGGATTTTCTTTAATGTGCTCATTAAAGTAACTATGCCCATCAGTACTTGTACTGCCCTATTAAGAAGCCATTCAGGTTTCAGAAAAGCAACAAGGTTAGGCAAAGGGAAATAAAAGAACTTGATCAGTATGTTTAGAGCATAACAAGTGTACCAACTGCTGGCCCCATGTTTCCTAAAGAAAGACCTTTATTATATATGTCTTATTATCCCCTATGCCAAGTTTCAGACATCATGATGGAATTTTCAAATTGTCACGTACATTCTTTGAAAAAATAATACCTTCCCCAGATGGTAGTGAAATACCGAGACATAAAGTCCTATCTTGGCTCAAAACTGTATAAATTAAAGGAATATCGATCTTAAAATACTAGTACAGTAAATAATTGAAGCTTTAGCCTGCAATGCCACTGGCATTGTTAGAAGTTTTGTCTTCATAATGTTCTCTCAAGCAAGCACTTAAACAGTCAAGCCCATTAGCCCTTTATAGAGATCAACTTTGTCAACTTATCGACAGGTTTCTTTAAGCATGGATCTCTTTCTTGAGTCTAATTACTTGCTCTAGGACAATGATGACAAAAGGCACCATATTATCTGAACATTCATTTAAAATAGCTATTAACACCTGCCTACAAGATAAATGCAGGTGCAAAAGTGGCACAATTTTCTTACTACCTCTTTCCTGTTATGCACACTAGTCTGAAGGTAAACACAGTATACAGTGGAGAAATAGCAGGACATAAATTCCCTGGGATTGATTACCTTACTACCAACAATACCAACACTTTGACAGACATTGAATATCGCCTTCACTTTATAAGAGACTCAGAAGATGAGAATTTTTAACAAAAAATTTGAACATGAGCATTCAAATTCTGCAGGACAAAAAGCACAGCTCCTCATGAAAATGTTATCAGATTTAAGGTGAAATCACTTATTAGTGAAAATAATGGAAGTATATCGATAAATACGAAGTGTGAGGATTATTTTACATTATTTAGCATAAAGAAAAAGTAATTACTTTAGTGATAGAAACTTTCTCAGAGTGGACTTTTATTAGAAAGAACATGGGACTGGAAATAAGACCAAAGCGAACAGCAGGCCACTGGTGCACAGCAACTTAATATGTGTTCACCGAGTTAAAGTCAGACATCTTTCTGTCATCCACCACTTTCTGATCTAGAATATTTAACTTTCCTATCAGTTTTCTCATATAATATAATGGTATCTGGTTATGGAAAAGCATACTACAATGTATGCAGACATCTGGTTATCTGCTTCACTTAGAAATTACTGCCTTATTTTGGGATATCAGAGACCGTTGCAGTAAGTCCAGTAGTCGGCTATCTTTTTAAATGTATGTGCTTGTGTGAACAAACATGATAATTAATAAGACTCCCACCTGGTAGTATGTAGACAAAAGATAAACAGAATTCTCCAATTTTCTTTTTATCCCAAAAATCTCAAGCTCCAAGCAACAAAGGACTTCCATGTGCCAATTCACCCTTCCTAGCACACAAGCAAATATTAGAAATAGGAAAGGAGCTAGTGTTGGGAATGGGCTGGAGCTACCACTGGGACGTGTTGTCTGCATTCTAGGCACACAAAGCTGAATCTGGCTTCATCATTTAGTCCATTTTCATGGTTTTCCTTGATTTTCCAAGTGTCTCCCAGATGCCATCCACTGCTGTGACTGGTACCTACCCTGAGCTTGTTTCCACAATCATACCCTGATGGCCTGCTTAGTTCTTACTAGTATTCTCTTAGCAAAATTCAAATTCAGTTCTCTTCTCACCTCTTTCTATTCTCCATGAGGTCATACTGAGGCACTGAATAGAGGTCTGATACAGCCTGAACTAACCAGCTGAGAGCTATAGTAGCACCAAATGCCTATTTATTTATTGATCAAATAATCATCCCCAAATCACTATCAACTATGTAGCCATAAGTCCTATTTCATTCATAAAATGGAAGCAATAAACAGAAAATTTCCAGACCTTCCTGCTCTGCCTTCTTGCCTATTAGTACAAATGAACTACCCCTACATGCATCTAAAACCAGGCTGTCCACCTGAATACTGGATTCCATTCTTCTTTCCTACTCAAAGGACAATATGAGTTCTCTGCTGTCTCTCTTACATCAACGGATTTTCTGTTAGTATATAGCATACAAAAGCATGGTGATTTCTCAAGTACTAAGAAACAATCTTTCCTTTTTCCATTTGCTGCTCTTTCTAACAAAATTCCTTGAAGGCATGTTCTACACTGCCTTCAATTGCAGAAAATTCTCTTAAATCTAACCCAATGTGTCTTTTAAGTCCAGTTTTACAAAAACTATTCTCATCACGTACAGTATCTGCATTGGCAACAATCATTTGTAGCTGGCTAGTTTCTGTTATATAGTAAGGCCATAGAAAGGGGATGAAATGGTGGAGTTGGCCAATCTGTTTGACATGCCCCAAGAATAACTACTAGAGTTTAGTGGAAGAAAAGGTAGTGGAAATTAATGATTTATACCAATGTAAGAAAAGAGAGGTTGGGTACAAAAAAATAAATCAATATCATATTTATACATGTGATAACTGAATAGACATACTGACTGAGTCATTTATATATTCAGTATCCTTACTGTCTCATTGTCACAGTTTACAGAGATGACATATAACATTTCCATTTTGAAATCTCATACAATTTTAAGAACCTCTGTTGATTTTTTTCTTATGTGCTACTGGATATGAAGTAATGAGATTCAAAATGATGCTCAATGTCACATGTACAGCCACAGGTAAATTTCAGGAACTTGGTATCTATTCGTAAAGTTATTTTGATTCTTCTTTAAATTAAGAAACCAAAGCCATTTGAAGTTACAAGAAGAGCACATTAAATAAAAGTGGACAACATATATTAATCATTTCCTTATGACAAGCTTTATAGCTCAATAATTCTAGGATTCAACAGTTAACATCAAAATACCAACTCAATATTACTTTCTGCTATTGCTGCATTTCTTTCACACCACCACACAAGTACTTTCAGATACTATTCAATCACTGCTAGAACTGCCAACCCAGCTCAACAGTGTTTTACCACAGGATTTTTCTGGCACTTTCCTTGGAAATAGGTTTGCATCTCTGACCAATATTTCCTATACATTACAGACCATCATTTACAATGTTTTACCTCAAATTTATTTCAAACGTTCTTTTTCTGGGATTAAGCAAAAATAATTTTCCCTTGTTTTCCATGGTATATAGGATGACAGTCATTTTGCTACATTTCATCCTAAATGTTATTAAAGACTTTCAGAATTTCCTAATCATAGTTAATTGAATAAATACATAGATATTGGTAATAGGGAAACTGAAAGTAGTTTTCATAGTTTCATGAAGAGAGCCCCTAAGTAAAAATGATAAATTCTTGACCTGAAGGGTTACCTTATCCTAAGAAGTGATGCTCCAGGGAACTTTTTTTTTTTAACCTGGTGACAATTACTGATGAAAGCAACTGATAAACATTTATTATGCATTTACTAAATATGAAGAAAAATTTGGATAATAAGAGATGCAAATAGTAATAATTTTGTTGCGACTGTAAGTATGTGAAACATAACATTGCATGTTATTATCTTCCTGCTTATTAGCAGTACAGCAGCTAAGGGCCGGAACACCCCCAGTTGTGGCAGTAATACTGTGTCTATGGGACACATTTCTGCCTTTGAAAGATCTAAAAGGTTGTAGGGTAAATAGGAATTGTCAGGTTTTTCTGCCCTCCCCTCAATGACAGACCTCTGCAGGTCTATGCGCATGCCTGATGGTGGGCACCTGGAGTGGGTGTGGGCATGCGTGAGTGGGCGCACTTGGGCTTATAAGCAGAGGAAGCAGCAGACACAGAGAGTGGAGCAGAGGACTGTTTGGGGTGCAGCAGAGACCACGGGACGCCACCAGAGAGCCCGAGAGAGTGAAGATTCGCAGGGGGCTGGGAGACCTGCTAGCCTCCCAGCCCCATTGCCTACCTTGCAGGCTGCCTCTCTACAAGAGGCCATTAAAAGCCTTAAAAGGCCACGGGGGCTCCAGAACTCCTCCTTTCCTTTAGACCCATCTGTGCCGCTCCAAAGAAAACCTGCGCTTCCTGGTGTCTTCCTGTCCCTACAAAGGTGTATGTAGATCCAGTAAAAGCAGACTTTCATAAGAATGTCATGACTAGCGACTTAGAAGTTTCAAAGTTACTAAAGTTTCAAAATAACTGAATATTCAGATTTGTGAACAGGCCACTTATTATAAACTGATTGATATAGCAGTTAAATTAGTACTGGGAATTCATGGTAAACCCTGATCTAAGAGTGACCCAAGTATAAAACTCAGAAACTTAGGCATCATTTTTAGATAGGCTATAAATCAGAATCACAAACTGCTGGTCTGTGGATTTTAACAGAAGCAAAATATTTCCCCCTTTGACCTCACCTGAAGGCATTTGGGTTTAAAAGCTCGCTCTAAATAGGGAGAGTCATTTACAACTTTTTAATGAAGCAATAACATGGAATATAATAGTTTCAGGAAAGGAGTCCTGGCCATGGTGTTCAATAAAAATGAGAAAGTAGGTAAACTGGAATGAAGGAAATCAACAAGAAGCTGACAAAAATCTAGGAAGAAATGATAAAGACCGGAACCAGCTCATTGATAGTGACAGAGAAGAAAGAGAATTTCTAAAGGCATTCAGTAATTTATTTACTTAGAGTATTTATGCAACATTTAATAGGGTGGGTCAAAAGTCTTTGTCCTCATGTAGCATCAAATTTATTGTAGGAGACAGACTATAATCAAGTAAAAATACAACTAAAAACAAAATTATAAATATTATCAAGTACTTCAAAGGCTAGAACATGGTGTAATTAGAGGCTTTGACCGAGTAAGATTAGTGAGGGAAATTTCAAGTAACATTTGAGCTTGCAGCTGAAGAATCAGTTGAGGTTAATCAGATACGGAGGGAAGTTAAGAGGGTTCTAGACAGAAGATTGAATAAATGAAAAACCCCTGTGGTGGGACGCGCATAGCACAGGTGGCAGTAAACACAGATTGTCAGAGTGACTGAGCGCAGAGAGGGGTAAGTGGGCACGTGTGCAGGGGCCAGACCACTTGAGGTCTGAATAAGGGGACTGGTTTTTATCCTAAGAAAAACTATGTAATTATTGGGAGGGTCTATGAAGTTGAGTGATAATGTCAGATTTGCATTTTAAAACAAAAGGCTGGCTTGCAGCAAGGGGAAATGGACTGTAGGAAGGCACCAAGAAAGGTTCAATCCTAAACACTTTAAACAGTGAAAAGATATGAAATAGAATTCTTTTTAGCACTTCTTAAGGTGTGTTTCATAAAAACACTAATGCAAAAAGTCCTTGAGGGCATTATCCCATGATCCAATAACTTTGGAAAACGCTGATTATATTCTATCCCCCTCTTAATGATGTCTAGTGAATCTACCTTATAATTTATTGTAAGATATTAAAGGCGAAAGCTGTGGGAAAAAAACAACTAGAAAACAAAGCGTGTTTAACTTTGCGAAACCCAGAATATCACAGCCATATCTAACTTTAAAACTTACTACACACAAAATACCTCTTGGAAAAATCAGATATAGACTCACAATACACAACTGCATTTTAGAAGATGACTACCTTTTCATATTTCTATTAAGAAATATTTTTTTCACTTAAAATATTACTATAGAAGAGAGAAAAATACAATTTTAAACTATGAGACTATTGCAACTAAATAAACATGAAATAATTTTAGAGGTATTAAAAAACAGTGACTGGAGGGCCTCCCCAGTGGCACAGCGGTTGAGTGCTGCGCTGTGGAGCTGTCGGCAGCACGCGATGCAAGTTCGAGGCCCAGCCAGGGAGAATCCCACATGGTGCGGCAGACCTCTCCTGCCTCGCCCGCTCCTCCCCTCAGCAGTGTGTTTCTGATCTGCCTGTTCTGCTCCCCACTCTGTCTCTGGTGAACCCTCTCGCCGCCCCACGGCTCTATCCTGTAACCCGGCTTGTATGTATAAATAAATAAATCTTTAAAAAAAATAAAATAAAAATAAAAAACAGTGACTGGAGAAAGCTTTACTTCTATGGAACTATGTGGGAAAAAATAACGTATAAAAACGCACATTTAAAAATTACATGAATTATTACATACCTCAAAGAGGAAGAAATCAATGTTGGAGCGACAGTGAACCTCCAAGACTCCCTCTATGAGCCTGCTTCTGCCGAGTTCACCTTTGAAGTTTGGCTTCTTGAACTGCTTGCTCTGAGGGGAATCTAGCCTATATACCCTGAGATACCCAATGATGAGACCCAGGTGGGAGGAGCTGTGGTCTCCAACCAATGGCCAGCATTAAATGCCAGCTCGTCAGTGAGTCACCCTTCGGCAGAGCATCCAGCCCAAGGCGCGCTTACAGCTGAAAGTAGTTCCTGCTAACATTTGACAGAAGGGGGGGGTAGAGGAGGGATCCCGCGAGAAAAATCCTGTGGTAGAGCCCTTTCCAAGTCCCTGACCTCTAGAAACCATGAAAGATAAAATGACAATTGTCATATTAAGCCATTATATTTTCTTTTTTAAATAGCAACAGGTTTTTAGAAAAATTAATTCTGAATGATACTTTCTTGTCAATGTAAGTCAGAGCTATATAGAAGCATTTATTTGTCTTGCAAACCAGCTTATACTGTGCGCTTCAGAGAAAAAAGCGCCAAGGATATCACCTGATAATCTGCAGGGAAAAAATAATCTAAAGATCTCATGAAATAACTCATAGGAACTGACAGATAACATCCCAGATGCTAATAACCTTTCTCCTTTAGTGAATGCAAATTGTCACAGAAGTGGGTCTTTAGAAGACTGTCAAATTTTGGAGAGGATAAGGCTTCTCTGGTATGGATAGGACATAAAAGCTTTGAAAACTTTGCTACCCACTGTGAATGAAGTGAAAAATTTCACAAGGTGAAGAAAATGAATCTCACACTTTGCAAGGTCTTTCGCTCAATAACATTCACCAAACTCTTTCCACACCTATTTCCTATATCCTTCTCAATTAAGGATAATAATGGAGTCTTGGGATAGAATATAATTTATTTCCACCATCCCAACACTTCATTTCACCTATTACCTTCAACTTCATTCCTTGTTTTGTAACAGGGTGGTCCCCAGGAAAAAGGGTGTGTCCCAGGTTCCCTGTCCCACCCAAGGTAGGGTGGAAATGAGCAGGATATAAGAAGCTGGAGAAGAGAGATAGGACACACACAGAGGAGACTCAGAACACAGACAGAAGACAGGAGGAGACGGAAGAAGGATGGAAAGCCAGCAGAGGGCCAAGGAGCAGAGAGACTTGTAAAGAAGCTGCACTGGCCTGGACTGATTGAAAGAGATATGGGTGAGAGACCCATGGGGACGGTAACAATGGCTATGTTGATTTTGGTTTTGATTTTGTTCTGTTCCTCTCAGAATTGTCTTGACTGTTTCTGACCCTTTTGGATGGGTCCCTGCCAAAGGTATTTTGGTTCCTCCCAGAATTGTCTGGCTGTTTCTGACCCTTATGTGTGGGTCCCTGCCATAAGCTGTTCCAGACTTGTGGCAGGCTTTCGAGACTTGCTTTGGGCCAATCCCATTTGGGTGGACTTTTACCCACGAGGAGTTGGTTAACATTGGATGCTTGACTTAAAAAATATTATCTTTTTCTTCTCTGTCTTTTCTAATTGTATTAAAGTCTGTTTCCACAAAAGGTCCTTCCTATATGTTTTGTATTGATGCGGCGGATGGCAGAACCCATTTAGACCAGGGCAGGTCTGGGGTTTCGGAGCTGCCCCTCTCCTGCCCTGTAACAGTTTCTCACACTCACACTTCTAACAGAGAAAAAAAAGAGACTTGGGGCTTTTTTTCTTACTTTCTTTTCCACATTTTCAACAATTCTAGGAAATTTTATTTGAATGAGCGCGTTGCTCCAAACGAGAGACACTGGAAGAAATTGTGAGACCAAATGGTTTCAATATTATAAGCAAAATTTGTCTTTGGATAATTAAGATTTGACTATTTTAAGTATATTCAGTTTTATTTATTTTAAAATCATCTTGACTATGAAACTGTGAAAATATTTTATTAGTCAAAATGTTGAAGAAAATTCAAAGCTTCATATATTTTTATTTATAAAAGAGATATTAACTTCCAGTTTCAGCTCTGACATGTGAAGAACTTTAAAGAAGTTTCTCTGGTTGTTACAAAAAGAAAAAGAGTTGAACGAACTGAAAATCAGTGATTTTTCTTGGACATTTTAGAGAATTGAAGTCACAAGGCACCTCAAAGTCTGGAGAGAGAGGTGAATACAGAGAATCACAAAGGAGCTCAGCTTACTTGGAGCAGAAGCTGCTGAAACCACAAACTGATAAAAACACTTAAATGGTAATTGTGATGAATAGCTGGAGACTGAATGTAGATTAACTTTAGAGTGAGAACAGCTGATGGCCCAGTGCTGGGGTGAAGGGGTGGGGATACATATTTCCATGAGTTTTACTTCCAGGAACCCTACCTGGTTCCCATAACAAGAACCAAAAAAATATCCCCTCATGTTTCTGGCAGGGGGAGGAGAAAAATAACTACTTTGAAATAAATTCTTAGCTTTTCCATAACAAAGTTCTACTCCCCCAAGGAAAAGGGTTTATGAGACCCTTGGTCTACTTGGGAGAAGGGCAATTACCCATCTCCACCCCTCTCTAGCTTTCCCATCTCACCTAACAGAACAGGGGGAAGGACTAAGAAACACCTGTGAAGGTCACAGGCCCACTGAAAAATTGAGACTTAATCATGATTTATATCACCTTATCCCTCCCCTACCCCTACCACCACAGCAATAGAGTTCCAGCATCAGCATAATTATAGAGAACTACAGCTAATGGAACTACAAGTCGACAATAGTTAAGGAGAGTTCCTAGGAAAATAGAGACAAAAGAAGGGAGAGGTAAAAACAAGGATACTAAAGGAAACTGAAGCCTTTGGCAACTACAGCTACAACAAATATTAAACAAAGCCCAACCCCTAACCAGATTAACATAAAATCTCATAGAAAAATCTACATAGCTCAGTTTCTACTGTTTGATACATATGTTCCACTTTCAACAAAATATTTCAAGGTATGTTAAAGGCAAGAAAATACAGTCTGAAGATACCAAAAAAGACTCAGAATCAGATTCAGATATGACATAGATTTTGGAATTATCAGATAAGAAATTTAAAATCATGCTTAATATGTTAATGTTTCCACTAGAGAAAGTAGACAACATGCATGAGCAGAGAGGTAATATCAGAGAGGGAAAAGCTCAGATAGAATCTGAAGGAAACAATAAAAGTCAGAAGCACTGTTACCGAAATGCAGAATCTTTGATGGACTTATCATTAGATTGGATGTGACAGGGGAAAAAAAAATTGGTGAGCTTGAAAATATGTTAATAGAAACTTCTAAAACTGAAATGCAAAGATAAGAAAATGAAAAAAAAAAAAAAACCCAAAAACAGAATATCCAAGAACTGTGGACAATATCAAAAGGTATAACTAACAATTGAAATACTTGAAATGTGAGAAGGAAAAGAAGCAGAGGAAATACAAACCACAGATCCAAAAAGCTCAATGAATACCAAGTGAAATAAAATAAGCAAGCCTAGCCATATCATCTGCAAACTGTAGAAAATCAAAAACAAAGAAAATTTTCAAAGAAGTCAAAAATCAAGGGTGTAGGGAGGAACACATTACCTATAGAGAAGCAAGGATATGAATTATATTAGACTTCTTGTCCAAAAATATGCAAGCAGGACAAGAATATAATGAATTACAGTGTAAAAATGATCCTAAATATGCATGCATCCAAAAACAGCAACAAAATACATAAGGCAAAATCTAATGGAACTTCAAGGAGAAATAGGCAAATCCACTATTGAGGTTGAGAACTTCAGTATCCCTCTTTCAATATTTGATAGCTCAAGTAGGCAAAAAGTTAGAAGGGATTTAATCGATCTGAATAGAACTTTCCATCTATGGATCTAATTCACATATATAGAATAAAAAAATAGCAAATAGATACTGCCGTCATGAAAAGTCGTAATTTCTCAAGCTTTCCGATGTCAAATCTATCAGAAAGCAATAAGAGCAGCCATTCAAAGCATAAGTTGTGAAAGTGTGAATTATGTGATTATGTAAACTGGAAAGGGTATCATAAATTACATCCAGTTCCATTCCATTCTAAGGTACCATCTTCATTCAAGCTTCCCTGGGCTCTTTATTTCCCAAATTAGGGCATATGGGTAGAGAAATTGGAAGGTAGTTATCAGGTAGTTGTACATTTTTGAAAAGACATGGAAAAATGGTTAATAAAATTAAGAATTTCTGATTTTCAAATAATACTAATGAGAGTATAAAGGCAGTACATGAAGTGAAAAAATGTTTATACTAGTATATCTAAAAAAAAAAAATCTATCCTGAATATATAAAGAACTGCTACAGATCAATAGGAAAAGGGTACACAAATACAGCAGAAAATGAACAAAAAATCCTGAACAAATTACAAAAGGGCATATCTAAAAAGCCAATAAAGATACAGGAATGCAAGTTAAAATAACAAACAGATTTTTACTACACAACCACAATAATAGTAATAATAGGCTAATCAGTGTTGGTGAGGATATAAAGCAGTGAGAATGCCCATATGCTATGATTAGGAGTGTAAATTACCACAACCATGTTGTAAAAGAGCTCAAGAGAGCTCTATAAATGTCACTGGTGATGAGAGAAAGTTAAAGCAACTGTGTTTCAACGGCTTCACTGCCCTCATCCAGGGAAGGCTCTAGGCAGAAAGTCTCTTAGGATCATACAGTTTAATCTCTTTCATTACTAGACCTCCAGATGAATAGACTAATGATATTTGCTAGGAAAAAAGTGACCTTAGGTCTGAAAGATCCTTGGAAGGATGTCCTGGTTAAGGATTACCTACAAAAAAAGAACCCAGGAAATATGATAAATGGGCCTCTAGAGAATGTCAACTAACCCAACTAACGGTTTAAATGTTTCTGCTATGCGAAGTGACCCTGCAAATGTAGCATAGAGATTTAATCTATTATTCTGGGCCAGAAGGACTTGTCTGACAAGGAAAGATAGGACCTGGAGAAAACCCCTGATACCCTCACCACTCTCTGCTACTCTGAAACTTTTGCTTTCAGATTGAAATTATTTAGTAAAGTTTGCTAAGGGATAAATCTCTGATTCATGAGTGTCTTATTTGACAAGTCAATCCTATGTGTTAGCTTATATAAGAACCAGTGATTCCAATCACAGGTAGTTGCCTAGTGAAAAATCATTCACATGTTCAACTAAGACCCCAAATTATTATAGCCATAGCAGCACTAATCTTTTTTAATTCTCACCACCATTTTTTTCCCCTTGCCCTTTTTCCCTCCCTGCCTCTCTTAACCTCAGAAACCTCACTTCCTTTAGTAATGTCTGCTAGTTTTTGTCTTATTTTGTCTAATTATCCATCATTTAAATGTCTGGTATTTGTCATTTTGACCTGCTTTATTACACACAATTTCCTTGACCTCCCACCATTTTGCTGTAAATGGCCACATTTCATCTTTCCTTATATGCTACATAATATACTACATACTGCATATACTACATAATACTCCAGATTGTAGTTAAACTGCATATTCTCGATCCAATCATCTGCCGATAGGCATTTAGACTGTTTCCATGTCCTAACTACTGTAAACAGAGCAGCACTGTTTTTAATGGTCTCAAGTTGGAAATTTTCCAAATGTCCATAAAGAGTGGAAGAATGGACAAATTGTGGTATATTCAGACAGCAGAATGCTATTCAGCAACTACTAACTACAACAGCATGAATTAGTGTAGATGTATTTCAAAACTATCATGTTGATTGAATTAAGCCAGGCATACACACACACACACACACACACACACACACACACACACACACACACACACAATGGAATTTTACTGATTCTAAAAATATGAAAGTAGGCAAAATTAATGTAAACTGTAATAAAAGTTAGGTAATGCTATCTTTGCTGAGGGAAGAGAGTACTGAAGAAGAGCTTGAGGGGGCTTCAAGGTAATGTTATGTTTCTTAACCTAGGTGCTGGCAAATTCAGTTTATAAAAATTTTAAAAGTAAACAAATATATGAAGTAGAAGAAAGGGTTCTTTAGTGGAAAATGTGTCATGAAAAGATCGGTTAGATGACTATGAAAAGATTTTAGGGAGCTTTACTGGATATTGAGTCATAGAAATCCCCTATTGCTGATACTTTAAAGAATTTCTGGAGAGGTATATAGAACTATCCGTGGTGTTTAAACATAATGTGTTTACCTATTCAGTGACCAGAATGTAGAGGTGAGTGATATGGGAACAATAACATACTAGGATAATAACTGAAAAGAAAAAGCTTAAATATAAATTTTAAAAAATATTTAGAGTAGCAAAGTTTAGTAGTATCTATTCAGAAAAGTCATCTAAATGTTGCTATTTCAAATCCTTTGCATTTTGATACTATGTGAATGAACTGCATCAAAAAGTCCAGAAACAATAAATGTTGGTAAGGAGAAAAAGGAACCCTTGCACACTATTGATGAGAATGTAGACTGGCCCAGACTTTATAGAAAGCACAATGGAGTTTTCTCAAAATATTAAAAAATATATCTACCATTAGATCTAGCATTCCACTTCTGGTATCTACCAGGAGAATGCAAAACACTAATTCAAATGGCTATATACAATCCTTTGTTCATTGTAGCATGATTTATAATAGCCACATTATGGAAGCAATTTAAGTGCCCAAGGATAGATGAGTAAACTAAGATGTGGTATACACACACACACACACACACACACACACAATGGAATTTTGTTCAGCTGAAAAAAGGATGAATTTTTGCTATTTGAGACACCATGGATGGAAATGGAAGAGACAAATATATAATGGTCTCACTTATATGTGGAATATAGAGAAAGAAAACAGAGTTAGGAAAAAAAAAAAAAAGAACAAGCCCAATGGACTATGGTAGAGCACTATGGGTGCCTTGACGGTAGATGTAATGTGGTAACATACATCTGAAGAGGTAGTTTCCTATAGTTCTGAATCATATAGAGTGTTATAAAATGTATTTTAAAATTACAAAGAAGAAAATATACTCATATAGAGTTTTGGTTAAAAATTGATACTGTCATATTAAATGACATATTTTCATATTTTTGTTATTAAAAATTCAAATTACAAATTGGCTTGAGTCAGTCATTGTTTTACTGCCACCTGTTGGCAATAATCAGAATTATAGGCACAGTATATCCTTTAACATAAATTTTTTAAAATACTTGCAAACTTCACTAGCTAATAGTCATTAATTTTCACTAAGGTTTTGAATGGTACTAATTCATATTTCTCATATGACTGAATAGATTAGGAAAAATACTTCAAATTCCATTATCAATGAATATTTGACTTATTTAGTATCTCCTTTTCTTATTGCATGTTGTTAATGAATATGCAATTTCTTAATTATGTGTTTTGGTATCTCCTAAGAACCATGAAAAAATTATTACTTATAGTTAACAATTCCAAATACATGTTCCTGCTTTCTGGAATGGTGATGATGCTGATGATGGTAATAATTGTAACAATAACACATAGGCTTTGAGCCTAATCTATAAGATACTCAGCTAATGTAGGAGTTCTGAATTTAGAGTCCAACAAAATTCAAGAATCCATAAACTTGAATGGAAAAAATCATATCTATTTTTATTAATCTTAAACATTTAGTACTTCAGTGTTTTTTCAATAGAAATGAAGCAATTTTTTGATAAAATCACAAATATTTTCATCACATATTATGCTTACAACATATGCCTTGAAATACTTGCTTATGTTCATCACAACATTGAAAATATGTTATTAGACTCTTTATCAAATATTGCTTATTTAATGTGTAAAGAATCATGTATATTATTATGCCACATAATTTTAATAACTGGACAACTGCTTCAGAATGATTGGTTTTCTTTATATATTTCTATTTTATGAATTTAAAAATACTGTTTTCAATTGCCCAAAAGGTTCCATGGTACCAAAAAGGCTATGAGTCCTTGAAATAATCTCAATTATATTGATGATATTATCATCCACATTTGACAATTAAGGAAAACGAAGTATGGAAGTTTGAGAGAATTTTTCAAGTCCACAAGACTACTAAATCCTAGGGCTAAGATAGAACCTAAATTCACCAGTCTTAAGAGCCTTTTCTCTTGGCCACCAGGCTATATAGCCTGTTAGAGATTTAAATTCTAGCGCAATGGATTTCAAACTTGTCTACAGAACCCTGGGTTCCTGTGTGTGTGTCGATGGGTAAGTCTGGGTAAGTAGTGGAGTAGCCTTTTATTAATAACTTGAAGTCCTATTTAAAGTGTTGCTTTTTAAAACTCCAGACCTCAAACATTAAAAATTAAGTCATAATCTGTTGCCCTAAAATAACATAAAATATATAACATAATATATAGATTTTAGTCATAAATCCAACTTTAAAAAATTATCAGACAGGCAATGTTGTCAGCCCCAAGGTCCCAAATAAATCATTTCACTGAATAATTTGGTCCTTCAAACTCTTAATCTGAGACCCAACTAAGTTTTTATATACTTTTTGTAGTATTTCCAATCCTGACTCCTCCAAGTCAATTACAAACAAGGGAAGAATCCCAGTACTTTCCAAGATTGCACCCACCCTACCCCTTCCCATCCCAAGACTCTAAGTATATTGCATAAATTTTTTTACAAGATTTTCAGTGAGCTGGTAGACTTGGCCATGCTGAAAATACGTCATGACTGGAAACATGCTAGACTTGGCTATAGTATATGTTTAATATATAGACACTCAAGCTCATTTCTATCTTATTTTTATTGTTAAATTAAGTTGCTTGGCTTGATTAATTCCTGTGGGATTTCTGTAAATTCCATGGAACAATTTCAAGACTATAGGTTAGGCAGAGTTTTAACTTTAAGAATATATATTATACATGTTTGAAAATTCTGCCATGTTCAACTAGGTAGTTTCAAATTGAGGCAAGAAAGACACACACAAAAACAGCATTGGGTTTTTCCTTTCAGATATATTATTCAGGTTCAGGAAGAAAAAAGACAGGATTGGGAAAGAAAATCTTTTTAAGGTTCATCCCTTTTGTGATGAGTCAGAAGGAAGTACAGGGACTGACTTGGACAGAATTAAAAATAACAGCTGATCCATTATTTTTTTCTGCCATTAAGCTTATCAGAGTGACCAACAGGAATGTTACTCAGCACTATTAACTTTCCCAGCAAGTATTAAATGAATCTTTGAACAGCATATCCTAGTGCCCCAGGGTATAAAGAAGTTAATGAAAAATAACTTAAGAAACAGATGCTGCTAGATGAGGGAAAAAATATGATAAAATCAGAGAAAGGTAGAATCATAATTGTGGAGACATTTGCCCCAAAACCTTATGGGTAAAATAAACATCTCTGTCCTGGTTTTCTTAACTGCACAAGAAGAAAAATCTTTAATCCCTGACACATCAAAAGCTTACATATCTGCTTACAGATGAAGATCTCATTACCATGTAATCCATTCTCTCTACCCCTATTCCTTACAAAACAACACCAAGAGAACAGAAATGATCTATATACAGTACTGGGCATTTCACTTAGAAATTTAAACACAGATTAATCTTTATAAATTATACAGATTGTATTAATAAATAAAACAGCAAATACTGTGGGTTTGATTCTATTAGCCTCTCCTTTTATAAATTATCTCTGACCAGTCGGTACCAACTTTAAGAATGGATAAACTGTTCTCTTTCTCTCTCTCTTTGCTATATGAAAGCATCAGACAAATATCAAAGGAAAGATACAATATAAGCAAACATCTGAGTCACAGTGAGAAGTCCAATAAGTGCCATAAGCATGAGTGATGGACAAAGGAGACAGGCAGGGCCAGAGGCAGAATTGCAGTAATGAGACAGGGAAGCAAAATCCTGGCTGCTAAAGGGAACATGGTGCATCAGTTCATGACTCAAAGCAACAATAATATCCCAGGCCTCCAATAACATAATCAACACCTCGACCGCCTATGTGATCTATCTCACCTTCTCAACACCAAAAATTTTCCAGCCTTTTCTTTCCACTTTCATATTTCACCAGCATGCTCTCAACCCTGAATTGCCACAAAGTGAAATATCTCCTTTGCTGAAATGGAACTGCTTTATTTGCTGTAAAAGCCCCGGAGCCTAAAACAGTGCCTGGCGCAAAGTGGATCCTCAATATGTGTGTTAAATGAATGAATGAATTACTGCTCTCTCAGTATGATTTGGTTATCTCCTTGAGCATTCATATGTATGTAGTATATGCATGGCACAATCAGATCCAAATACATATCAAGAGGAGATATATGTAGGGCTGTCCATGTTGATGACAATGTTATCATGATCTGTTTCTCATACAGATGAGAACCTACAATGAAGGGAAGGACATTCATACAATAAGATAAATCATGCAGTTCAGTATGTCTCTGTTGCTGAAATGAAGAATATGCTAATTATATTTTACTAGAGAAAATCATCACAGATAGCTGGATCCAAGGAAAGTTTTATAAAAAGAATAACAATAGCAATAGTTATTCCGTTTTAAGCACATGCTTTATGTATATTACCTAATTCAAATCATTTTTACTACCTTATGCAGTATATACTCTTATTATCTCCATTATATAGATGAGGAAGCTAACAGGCAGATTAAGGAGTTTTCCCCAGGTCACACAGCTAGAAAATACACCTAACTCTGAAGCCCAGACTCAGCTACCATGATGTATAGAGAGGAGTGTCAGAGTGTACTTACTACTAGAACACTACAAAGATGATAACTCTAGTAGATATTGAGTGTTTCATACATGCCTGGCACTGCACTAGATGCATTACATATATATCATTTTATTTAATCCACACATTTAATGAGGTAGGTTCAATTATGATTCCCACTTTACAGAGGAAAGAACTGAGACTTAGAGAGCTTCAGGGAGCCGCCCAACTTCGAGTGACAAAGCCCAGCTTGTGAGCCTGCACATTGAACCACTACACCACAAAGACCAGTCCCTCGTGGCAGGTGGCTTTAGAGATTAAACTGCACAGAGGCACAGAGGACAGTACTGTTCAAACATTTCAGCCCAACTATATTTTCTACCCCCTTTAAAGCAATTGCAAACTCTGAAACTTCTATTCAAATGAAGACTGTCCCCTGCAATTGAAAGAAAGAGATTTTTGGATGAAGCAAAGATCTATTTGATATGGAATTCATTGTGAAGAGATTGCCACTGCAGAGGTCTGAAATCTGGGCCAGAGCAGTGACCAGAAGTCTTTTCACAGAGTCGTATGGATGGCACTGGGAGTGGGTACATGTCAGCTAAAGTAATGAGTGTTCCCTTCATGACATGTACCCATGCAGTCATGTCAAAAATAAGGTATTACAATGAAATCAAATGACACTGTCTAGTCAGTATAAAAAGCATTGCGGAAAAAGATATAGGTCTTGTGTAGCGGTGTTCAAATCACTAACTTTTACTAAACTTTTCTGTCTCGGTTGCCTCATTTATCAATGGAGGTAGTAATATCTACTCTTATGGTTGGTATAAGGATTTAAATTAGATACTAGGTCCTAGTTGCTCATATATTTCTTGGAATGGAGTGAATATCCAGAAGATGGTATCACGACAAATATGTACAATTAAAATGGCTAGAATCCAGCACAATGATTGGCAATAATAGTCACATTGTCAGTTATCATGCACACCACAAAAGCAAGAGGTTCTACCAATTAAAGGAAGAAAAACTAGGTAGAAAGTGATTCTGAGAGAGTAAAGAGAATCACAGGCAATGTAATAAACAAGTATGAGGTTTGGCTCATGGAAGGCAATATACACCTTCTGAAAAATTAAGATGTAAATTTTAATGAAGCACTAATTAATGAGGCACTAGCTGGAGATTCTCATTGCCAATCCTAGGTAGAAAAGCTAAATTATAGTTATGAAGTGTGCCATCTTCTTGGGGCATGGTCTTGGGGGAAGCCAAGTGATTCCTTCTTACCTCAAATGACTCGTGTATGGACAAGTATCTTGACACCTCCTTGACTGTGACGGATATTAATGTAGATAAAATGAGAGGCTAATTGCAATGACATCTTCAGACATTTCCTTTTCTTCTTCTCAAGCCATGTCTGTGATGCCCACCAACCAATAGGTGACAAGTTTGCTTCACAGTATTGGGAAGATGCAACTGGACAACTGGAGACTGTATTGTTTCTAGATTATTTTTCCATTGTCATGTCACCTGCAGTATCTCCCAGTGGATATGGACTTCCTGACTTCAGTTGAGCTTAGCTACATGAGTGTTTGGGTCAACAACTATGAATAGGTCCAATGTATGCCAGTGTTTTTCAAACTTTAAAGTCTACAAATTACTAGATGATCCTGTTAAATGAAGATTCATATGAAAGTCTGAAATACTATATTTCTAAATAAACTCCCATAAAACAATGAAGTCACTGATCATCAGACCAAACTTTGAGGTTTGTAAGCTGCATCTAAGCTTTAAGATGCATCATGAGTTTTTTGCATCTCTCTTTGCAGAAAACCAGCATATCTTAAAATTTGGGTTACTCCTTTAACTTTGATTCTAAAAAGTAAAAGGTATATGGAAGAGTCACCATCACCAATATTAAAATAAATGTAAAATATATGTTTAGGGATTATTTGATACTGAAGATAACAGGTCGATTGCTCGATCCGTTGGTAAAGATGCTCCTGAGAAGAGAATAAGCCTGAATTTCGTTAATTCCAAGGGTCTTCAACTATCTACGTTCTAGATCATATTTATACCAACCATCCATAGACTATAGTTTGAACAAGTTCACTGACATTTTTCTCTTCAGTTCCCATATCTAGGTGATGGATTTGTATACTTGACGGTCTCTGGGCAATTCAAACTTAGCAAAACGTGCTTGGATGAAAAGAAATCAGAAAGCTTTATTTTCCGACATTGTGGAAAGTGCCTTAGAGAAAAGCGACATTTGGCTATGGAACAATGCATCCTCTCATAATTTAACAATATCTTCTACCAGTTACTAATGGTTTACAGGGAGAGATATTCAGGAAGTAATCCAAAAACAAAGGAGAAACAAATGGAGGCTTCCAGTCAAAAGTAAGGAGTTACCCCATCCTGTGTCAAAATCATGAAATTTTCATTTTCACATGAGTCTAGATTTTAGGTATGAGGTTGAGATGGTGACTATGCTTATACCAAAAAGCTTTGAAGCAACTTACTTGAATAAACAAGTAAGTTTGTTTACCTAAGTAAACAAACTGCCTTTTGTTAAGGCAGTTTACAAAAGGCACACACTTTCCTCAAGGAAACCTGAAAGGAAAACTCCCAGATTCTGCTTTTCTAAACCAAATGACAGACTCACTCAAGACAGTATGACTTTGGCAGATGAACATATATTGCCAACTTCATAACAAAGCCATGGAATTTGTTTCATTTTACCTTAATTAAAATTATAATTATAACCCTACACTAAATGTAGCTCTCTTACCTTTCCACCATTCCCTGGGTTTCTAGAAGAAAAAATATGCCAGTCTAGCAATATCCCATGAATTTAATTACCTAAGGAAATTTGCTTAATTGTGCTCTCACAATGGATGTTTTTCTTTTACTTACTCTTTGAATTTTATGGTGAGGTTTTTAATTTGTTGGAGCAATAGTACTACCTTTTTAAGAAAACAAATTCTTGAATGAAGCCTTAAACAAAACTACTGATTTAATATTAATATATTAATGATTTGCTCATCTGTTTTATGAATTTTAGCAACTGATCACTATCAGAGCTTTGTGTAATATCTCATTTCCAAACAAAAATATATTGTTAATATTTCCCTTGCTCTCTCTTGCCAATTCTAAAATTTTGCACCAGATTAATTACATATCTGGCTAAGTAGCAATATTCCTGAGTGATTATTGACCATGTATCACAGAACCTGAAAAATGTTACCCTTTCATTCTGAAATATAATGATCTGCATTTTTTTAATCCTCAAACAAACCATGTCTTTCAAGTATTTTTGCAAACTGTTAAACTTCCTTGTTAAGAATATTTTCACTTTATTGTGAGTATAACCGCACACATACTCTTAATGAGCAATTCATTTACATCCTTGGATATATTGCCTGTTCATCATCCAAAATTAACTGCACATCTACATCAAATTTCTCTCTGAAATCTAAAGATATTTTCTGTGTATCATATCATAAACTGAGAATGCCTAGAAGTTACATAGCAGTAGCTATCATCATAGAACCACATTCAGGAAAGTCAAGGATACAGGAGTGGAACAATGGCGGTTAAGCTAGATGAGCACCCTTATGACTGTTTTATTTCAAAATTATTGCTGGGTCTCCCTGGTGGTGCAAGCGGTTAAGTCTCAGCACCATGAAGCTATCCACAGCCACCGCAGCACAAGTTCAATCCCCAGCCAGGGAGAAGTCCCAGCCGGGGAAGCGGACCTCTCATGTCTTGCCTGCTGCTCCCCTCAGCAGTATATTTCAGTCAGTTCACCTGTTCTGTTCCCCACTCTGTGTCTGGTGAATCCTTTCACCCTCCTACACCTCTGGCCTACATCCCAGCTCTCATATACATAAATAAATAAATCTTAAAAAAATTAATGTTATAGTTAGCCCTAGACTGCATTTGCTTTTGTCTGTTTATTTGATTTTTGTTGGTCTGTTTCCTTCACCTAGGGATTTGATGTGCACTCGCTTCTCAAGGGAATATGAAGGAGAATCCTGAGTTTTCTGTGCACTCTGGGTAATGACTCACCATTTGACTTTGAGCTAAAGTTCAAGACAACACAATATTCTACATGGTCAAAATTACTGCTCCTTAAGAAAAAATATTTATTTACTTCTCTAGAGAGCTACAAATTTTAATTAATGCTTTTAAAGATCTTTTGACTTCCTTAAACATGTACTAGCCTTTGTATAATGATCACTATTTTTGGTTTGATCATATCTTCCAAATTACCTTCAAAATGACTTCTCTGGCAGATATTGCAGTAAGATGCTAGGTAAGTAAAAATTAACAGAGGGCTACTCATTTATAACATTAGACAATGGTACACTGCACATAGGGAAAGAATGCCCTGTGACCTTCAACAAAGAAATAACAGAAACCTAAGAATTCCAGCTATTTGAAAAGTGGCTGTGGCTATCTCCTCGGCATTTCTGAAAAGCCCTGTTCTCCATGATGTGAATTTTACCATTACCAAGTCAATCACAGAATTCCCGTGTATTTTTAAATGCAGATAGCTATCACTGTTAAATAAAAGCTGTCATGATTTTCAATCTGTAACTCATGTATAACTGGTTCCCATAAGAATTTAAGAAAAGGAGAAAATTTCCTATCCCCCATCCATGATATGGATATTGTTTATGAAGAGCATGCTTCAAAAGTTAATCATCATTTTAAAAGGTTGTTTTCGTTGATAGTATGCCTTCCTCACCTTTTTTTCATGACAGAGGCGATATCTGTTTCCAATAATTTTCTCTTTTGTTTATAGAACTCACTCATCTACTGCATGTTTGATTTTCTTAAATATTTATCTTTTCCCAGATATCATGGAAAACTATAAACTAATATTGCAACTGAGACAATTTTCATTCTAAATATAAGTATTTATATAAGTGATATAAAAAGTAGAAAAACAGTCTTGGTTTCCTATCTCAAGTACCTGCAAATTACTAGTCCTACCCTGCAAGTTATATATGTCATGATTTTGATTATACTTTTAAGTTTAATTTGAAATAAATATACAATAAGTAAAGAAGTAAGGGAGATATATATGTGCTCCCTGTCCAGAGTCAATCTTTTCTGGAGAGCCCATGAGTTAGAAAAGTTTTTAGATCTTTAAAGGATTGAGTAAGGCAGAAGTATATATGCCATGGACAATATAAATGGCCTCAAAGCCTAGTATATTTCTTAATATCTGACATACAGTAATATTACATATGTTTTAAAAATTTATATAATGTCATTAAAGAGCACTTCCGTAGCTCTCTTTTTTTACTGCAATTTTTTTATTACACTGGTCAACAGTGAGATCATAACTGACTTAAAAAGGCTCTTATCTGTAGTATCTTGGTGTGCTGAACATGAACATGACCTGAAAATTTTTTATTAGCTCTCGTTTTGAAGATATTTCATGTAATTCATTTTATATGTTTCACCGTGTCAATTTATCCAGTAGGACTGCAACAACATCCTAAATCAGCCTAGAATGATGGAATATTGCATCACATTGCATAATACCATCATGCACACATCACCCAGAGTTGATTGCATCATTTTCTGATGCAATGCAATACTACTGCCAGGCGGCTGCTGAAGTAAGCCGACGTCAGCAGTGCACTACAGAAAGCCCTGTTGGAAAGATTGAGCACTGAAAATATTTCAGACTTTGTGCGAGACAGTTTAAGCTACTGTTCCATAGAACTGTTATTATTTTATCCATGGAAGCACAATACAGAACAGTAATGCCTCGAAAGTGCATTCATAGCGTGGACAATTTCTGCTCTATTTGTGAGGAAGTGACATTTGCCAACCAGAAGAAAAGTATCACTTCTCAAGTGAAGAAGGTTTATCATCTTGACTTCGGACGCAAGGTTGATGACCAAGACAAGTCTTGGGCCCCGCATATATGCTGTGCTACATGTACAACGCAGCTTTCACAGTGGTTAAATGGCAAAAGACCATTAATGCCATTTGCAGTCCCGATGGTGTGGAAAGAGCCAAGCAACCACATAAAAGACTGTGACTTCTGCTTGGTTCCTCCTCTTTCTGGCAGATAACAGAGCAAAAGAAGTCGAGAATAGTCTACCCAAACATTCTGTCTGCATTGAGATCACTGGTTCAACAACTTGCTACAAGGTGATGCAAAAAAGCATGGAATGCTTTTCGCCTAGTGTCTACAAAGTTTCTTGGGAATGTTAGGGCAGAAAACTACAAGGAACTAGTAGAAGATATGCTGATGCAGTATCAGAAACTTGGCTGCAATATGTCTCTAAAGATCCACTTCCTTCATTCCCATCTGGATTTCTTCCCTGAAAACTGTGGTATAGTTAGTGATGAACATGGCAAACGTTTTCATCAAGATAGTGCCTCAATGGAACAAAGATACCAGGGAAAACGGTCCACTACAGTGCTGGCTGACTACTGCTGGACACTCCCCAGAGATGCTCCTGAACAGCTGTATAAGAGACAAGGGAAGAAATCTAAGAAGTAGTCTATGACTTGATTTTTTTACAGGTATTAACTGTAGTCCTATTTTTACTATTGGCATGCATTTCATGATATAAACATCCATTTATTGCAGATTATATAAAAACCTAGAGCCAAAATTAGAATTTGACTGTCATATTAGTGTTGAGCACATACAAATTGATAGGAAATGACTAATTTTATGGCAGTGATATGACTTTTGTAAAAATTTGTTGACCAGTGTTATTGATATTGGTGTCTATAGATCTAATTCATTCTTTTAAATTGTTGCAGATCTAAAATACCACTGAAAATGGCAATTTATTGTCTAATCCTGTTTCTTAGAGACATTTGTGTTGTACTCTGCTGTGCTGGACAAAAACTATCTACTGAAAATATATTTGAAATAGGTATCATAGCTGTCTCCTAGTATACATGCTCAAGATCTCCTCCACTGGGTACCTAAGGCAGCATTGCAGGCTATAAGGTACACTCATCTTCAGGGTTGCTCAAGAATTCTGAAGTGTTATTCAAAATAGCCTCATTGATTGCATTTTCACCAGCAGTGTAAGATTGTTTTCATTTCCCTACATCTTTGACAATACTTGGTATTATCACACCTGTTTCTTTTGTCAATTGCTTATTATTTTATAGGCATGTTGCTGATTGCCAGTGAGCCAGTGATCAGCTTACTCTCATCTCCAAATCCATCTTGGACTGCCCTGCTCTGTGATACTGGAGCTGTGATCGAGAACGGTGGTCCTTTAGAGTCAGGCTTTGTTAGTTGATACCACTGGAGGGAGTGCAAAATCAGAGGGGAAGTAAGTGGTGCTCTTTCCTCAACCCAGTGTGCTTTTCTTGTCCAGCACAGCAGGCAGTAAAGTGATCTATATGAGACCTGAGGGTAAAACATACTCTCTCAGTGGCCTGTGCAGTTTGATGCCAGCCTACCCACGCCCTGTGCCCAGCCCCTCATCCATCCTATGGACCACTTCCAGCCGTGACTTCTGGCAAGCTACTTAAACATCAGCAGTTTTAGGAAAGAAGCCAGTCAAAGAATTCTAAGTTCTTAAGTCCTTTCTTGCTCACCCTCCCTCAGTATGAAGCTAGTAGCTGCTTTCTGCATTTCTCTCATGTATCCCTTTAAAGACCCTTTTAGCTTCTTTAAGAGCTTAACCATTTCTTAATTATTTTTACTTTATTTTTTTATATTAAATTTTCTCCCATTTAAATTATTGGCATGACTGCTTCCTGAATGGATCCTGACTGCACAATAAATGAGGCTGGACATATTTTATATGTTTATTGGTCATTCAGCTTTCTTCTTTGAATAATACGTGTGTTGGTAGGTATGTAGATAGGGAGATGGATAGATGATAGTCAAATAAGATTGAAGTATTTGATATAAAACCTAAAGCCATAAAATTCATAGACTAAATCATAGATAAAACACTCCATGGCATTGTTTTCAGTGATGTCTTATGGGAGTCTACTCCAAAAGAGAAAGAAACAAAAGCAAAAATAAATAAATAGAACTATATCAAACTAAAAATCTTCGCCCAGTGAAACTATAATTAACACATAAAGACACCCTAAAGAACAGGAGAAAATATTTGTACATTTTACATCAGACAAGAGGCTAGCCAATACCCAAGATCTATAAAGAACTCAAAACTCAACAACAACAAAAATAATACAAAAAAACTCAATCAAGAAATGAGCAGAGGATGGTTTCGCTTACATGTGGAATCTAGAGAAATCAAACAATGAACCAGACAAAGACAAACTGTAACAAAAGCAGACATTAGATATGAAGCATTCAGGAGGGGTGGGGGAAGGAAAAGGGGGGCAAACAGAGAACAGTGGGGGAAGAGAACATGGCGGAGTATAGTGGAGGATTGTGGGCACGTTGGTGGTGGGAAACTATGGTAACGGCACATGTGGGGAGAAATCATATACTGTGAAAAAATAAACAAGTATGTTTAAAAACTAAAAAGAAGGAAACATAAATAAATATTCTAAGCATACAAAAAATGAGAAGAGCTAAGTAGACACTGCTCAAAGAAGACATTCAGATGGTCAACAGGCACATGAAAAAAATATTCATCATTACTTATCATCAGAAAAGCATAAATCAAAACCACAATGAGATACCACCTCACACCCATGAGAATAGTCCATATCAAAACAACGGAAACAACAAGTAGGTGAGGATGTAGAAAAAAAGGAACCCTCTATACTGTTGGTGAGAATGTAGATGTATCCAGTCTCTCTGGATGAGCATGGAGACTTCTCAAAATATTAAAAATAGATCTATCATGTGAATTAACATTTTCATTCTTAGGTATCTATCCCAGGAATACAAAACACTAACTAGAAAGGGATATATGCACTCTGTATTCATTGCAGCACTATTGACAATAACCAAGTTATTGAAACAACCTAAGTGCCCAAGGATAGATGAGTGGATTAAGAGGATGTGACATACACCACACACACACACACACACAGGAATATTACCGAGATATATATCTAGATATATCTATATCTATCTATCTATCTATCTATCTATCTATCTATCTATCTATCTATATATGATGAAATCTTGCCATTTGTGACAACACCCATGGAACTAGAAGGGATTATGTTCAACAACAAAAAAAAAGTCAGAAGAAGACAAATACCAAATGTTTTCACTCATATGTGGAATATAAAATAAAACAAAGGGACAGATAAAACTAAAAAAAAAAAACCTTATAAATCTAACCGTGGAATTGCAGCTACCAAAAGGGAGTTGGGGGATGAGGTTCAATGAACTGTGATGGAGGAGTTGTGGTGCTTTGGTGGTGGGTGTGGTGTGGTAACCTACATCTGAATAGACACCTAAATCATATAGTGTTGTGAACAAATATTATAAATTATAAAAAGATAAAACAATTGAAAAATACCTAAAGCAAATACGGCAAAAAGAAATGGAATTTACTGACTATTGGGGAATATTCATGCTAACATCTTCTCTAAAAAGAAAAGTTTTCTCTAGAAAAGTTTAGTAGCATTGAGAGACCTCATGTGGAAGCAAGTCAAGTAAAACCTTCCTTAAGTTTCATTTTATAATCAGATCAGTTCAGACATTAACTGATTTAATCACTCATGTTAGCTTTTAGGTGAAAACATCTGAAATTTAATTTACCTGTGCTTTAACAGAGTAGCTGGTTGCTGTGTCATTGATTGTTTCCCTAACCAAAGATATAAAAGAGGGTACTTCCTTTTTCTTACTTAAAAGTCTATCTAAATTTATATGTAAAAATAACAAGATTTCTATGATGACTCTAGAGGAAAAAAAAAAAAAGGAATAGAAATAATCTACATTTTCAGGGCCTCCTGGTGACGCGGTGGTTAAGCGCTGCGCTGTGGAGCTGTTGGCAGCAGCAACGCGAGTTTGATGCTGGGCCGGGGAGATTCCCACATGGCAGGGCAGACCTCGCCCGCTGCTCCCCTCAGCAGTGTGTTTCCATCAATCTATCTGTTCTGCTACCCACTCTGTCTCTAGTGAACCCTCTCACCGCCCCACACCTCTGGCCTGTACCCCAGCTTGTATGCATAGATAAATAAATCTTTTTAAAAATCATCTACATTTTCACTAGTAATAAAAAAAGAAACTTAAAATATTATTTTTATCCATATCAAATTGTTACAGGTTTTTGGTCTGAATTTTTTAAGAAGTGGGTATTTTAATACAGTTTGCGTTCAGGCAAAAGGAACTCTCATGTTGGGGAGTAATTGGGCAATATTTACAAAAAGTCTTTAAATTGTAAATGTCATTTGATCTAGAATTTCCACACTTTATTTTAAAGAAAGTGTCAGATCTGTGGTAAAGATAGTAATAAAGGGAGGCTGATTTTGTGTTATTTATAATGACATAAAATAACAAAATTTCAACAGATGAGAAGATATTTGTTAAATTGTAATACATAACAAAATACATAACAAAATACATAACAAAATATTACCTAAACACTTAAAATCATAATAAAGTATGTCTGACTAAAATGATTTTCCTAAGTCATTGGTAAAGTTTAAAAATCATATGCATATTATAAACAATATGAGTCAAACACTTATACCTGATAGTATATACATACAAATAATAGCTTTTATTTATGTGCCAGGCATGTAATAGTTTACCAAATCCTTAATAAACAATATTCTAAGAAAACATTATTATCATCATTTTCTAGATGGAGAAACCAAAGCACAGGAAGATCCAGTAATTTGCTAGACGCACAAATTAAGTGGTTAAGCTGGACACACAGACACACACACACGCACACATACAAATTTGTGCCAGAAAACAGCACACTAGCTGTCTCTCTAAGTAGAGGAAAAATAGGTCATTTTTGTTTTCATATTTATGCAAGTTTTATATTCTCCAAATTTCACAAAATGAGAATTTATTAATAAATCCAATAATTTATGTAACTATAAAGATGAATATTAATGTTTCTTGTGAGAGCTGAAGGGAAAAAATTCTATTTAAGCATAAGTAATGCAAAACCTTATTAATTCTCTTCACATATACAATTTGTACCAAATTCTGGACACTTAAGCCACTCTCAGCATTGATTCATATATTACTGTGCATATTGTTTCTGTAAAAACAAAAATAATAAATAGTAAGTCATTCCAATGTAGCAGCCTTATTCACACTGTCAGTTACTTTTGATATTGGGAGCAAATTTCTCACCCCTCACACCCTGAAAATAACTGATGTCAGGCTATAGTTCTGCCTGCATTTACTCATTACCCTTAGCCAGAAAGCAATAGGTTCTGTAAGGAAAAATATTGCCCCATTAAGCAAAGTGTCATCATTGAGGAGCAATCATTCTTTTTTATTTTTCCTGTGAGGTTATCTTAATAACTCACTCATAGCAGTTATCTCCCAGGAAACATCTAGTTCATAGAGTAAGACTGTTAAACAATAAGAATCTGGTACATACAGCACAGGATGAATGTTTCCACCCATGAAGGGTCCATACTTATTAAAAATCTACCCAAGGAAAATACCACTGCAAGCTACTGCCCAATGTTGGTGGAAAATAATTTATTCCTGCTTTATCAGGACTTTCACTCCTTCATATGCAGCTTGTCACTTTAGAAGCTATCGTTCATCACACCAAAGGAAGCTAAATAAAACCTAATTGGCAAACCCAAATTTAATTTGTGAGACTGGAGATTTGTGAGAAATAATGAGTAATTGGCATTTTAGGGAATCGTCATTTTAACATCACTGGACTATAATTCTCTAATGAGTTGAGGGAATCTATTTTATTGCCTGTCCTCCAACATGGGGTTGGTTGGAGAACTTCCAAAGAGAGTTACAACGAGATCTTTGCAAAATAGATAATAGCAAGAATAGACTGTTGCTATGGGGACCCCACACGTACACACATGCATAGGTGCTCACAGGGTGGATCGCTGCTATGTTCTCGTTCTTACATTTAATTGCTTTCTGTTCAACTGGAATTGTGCTTATAAAATAAACTTATAGACATAATTATCACAGAGGTCAAACTTGTATCATTCAGTGTGGAACAAAAAAGAAAATGCTATTGGGAACATTTATCAGACCTTGGCACTTGACAAACATTGAGCATAGGGCTCTATGCATAGTTTGAAATAGTGTATACTGGTAACCACTGCTTTTTATGAATTATACTTTTAGAATGCTATGGTTTTACTAACACAATACAACGTGCACAGCTGTCTATTTGTTTTCTTTACTGCTCAGCTTGGCATCAGGATTGGTGACTCTGAGGGCCAGCAGGGCTGCTGTTTCCACAATGGCTTTGGAATTCTTGGAGGAAAGATCGCGAGCGATCTCAGCAGGCTGTGATTTATTGCACATCAGCAGCACTATGAGCTCCTTAACTGGAACAGGGACTTCTGGAAGTCAGTGGACAGGATGTGCTTTGTTTTGTGGTTATTCCCTTTGCCAATATTGGGTGTCAAGAGCTGATCCCTGAAATTCAGCATAGTCTGTTGTCAATGCCTCCGTGTTTCTGCCAGAGAGGCCTAATTTTTATACATCAGTCTGACTTTGCGCTGGATGAGCTTTTTGGTCCTCTTTTCAGTGATCTCAAACTTCATGGGGAGCCTGAGGTGGCCATGTGGTGGAGGAGGTGTTGGCTGTCACCTCCACAGGCCATGTGGTGGAGGAGGTGATGGCTGTCACGCCCAAGATGAAAGGTGAAGGTGACGTGTCAGTACTTTAAAACTCACTATATTTTGGTGCTTTTTTTTTCCAGTTCACAACTAATTTTCATGAATGAACTCATTTCAAGAAAGGCATGACTGTCATGCAAAAGAAAAATAAATACCTAGTTGCTACTCAATTACCTGGTTTGGAGTGGTTTTTATTTTCCAAAGTAGGGTTGTATTTCATTTTCTAGTAGATGTTAAGTTTCAGGTTTGTTACAGTTATCACAGTGTATCCATAATCTATTGCTGAGTAACAAACCATTCCCAAATTTAGTGTCTTAAGATGACAAAAATTTTATATCACTGTTTCTGCAGTTCAGACGTAGCTTATCTGTGTCCCCCTTTTCAGTCTCGCAGGCTGCAGTCAAGATGTAGGGGATGCTGAAATCACAGCAGTGCCCATCTGGGCAAGAAACTACTTCCAAGCTCATGTGTGTGGGTGATGGCAGGAATAAATTCCTTGTGGGTTGTTGGGCCTTACTTCCTTCTTGGCTTTAGGCCAAAGTCCACCCTTGCTTTCTTGTCTCTTCCCATGGTTGCTTGCTTCATCAAAGTGACAATGCCAAGAACGAGGAATCTTCCAACACATTCTACCAAGAGGGAAGTCAGAGTCTGGGACAATTTAATCATGAAGTGACACACTATCGCCTTCTATGTACTCAAATTTTCAGACAGAAATCACAAAGTACATTTCGTACTCAAAATGGGGGAATGACATAAAAGCATAAATAGTATGTAAAAGTATGTCTGCTACATACAATTATAAATTATTAATTGAATCATGCTCAGATTGAGAAGTACTATAAACCAGATCCTTTTATCTTTTTCTTCTATTTGCATTTTTAAAGTATTTTTTGTCAAAAGTACACAATGATTCTAAGGGGTTAAGTGAGAGAGAGAAAGAGGCAAGATTGTGCTTATCTTAGAATTTATAATTCCAAGATAAGAGAAAAATAAAGCATGGCATTGCTTAAAAATGTTTACTTTTTAAAGTGGTGCCTAGGGATTTGATAGAAGTCAGCTGACTTTATAACTGCTTCTCTCTGCACAGCTAAGAGAATTCATCACTGGTTCACCAGCTGTAACCCTGGGATTGATGCCCATTGTTGCTCCACCATAGTTGCTTCTCCAATTCAGCAGCACTTTGCATTCCCCAGACTGTAGGAGACCACTCTGTCATCACACGGTGAGGTGGGGCAAAGGCAGGATGTGGGTCATAGTCTTTCTATACCCAGTCCTGGAGGGCTTTTATCTCTTCTCCAGATGGGGAGGGGGGGAAGGCTCCTTGTTGATTATTTTTCCAGTATATTGCTGATTGTTGAATATTTTTTAATTTTATATTATTTTTACAACACTGTTCATTTTTGTATGTTTGATTTCTCCCTTCAGGTAGAGTCCCCACAAAATTCCCACCCCCAAATCTTATTATAACATTTCTTTCACAGACATGGAACTCAAATTCCCTATAAAGGGATTGGCTTTGGAATTCAGACTTCAATAGATTTGCTTTTCTCTGTATTGTGTCTGCTTTGTGTTAAAATAAGGTGGGGGGGGTCTTTCACTGATTTCTTGGTTCTGAGGATTATGGACCAACCCTCATACATGACACAGTGGTCAATCAATAAGCAAGGAAAGAAGAAAAAACAATGGGTTCAGGGAATCATCTAGTTATTAATTATATCGATCAAAATATTAATCTAACATATAGGTCTGGCTTTGAAACATGAAGATCACTTTGAGGAGATATATTAGAATATCTCTTAAATTATTTAAGTACTACATAAATGTAAGGACATTTTTTTTTTAATTATATTCACTCATTCACTCAAGAGCTGTCCTAGGCACTGGAGATGCAGTAGCAACAAAACACACAGGTCCAGAAATCCAGAGAATTTTCACTCTAATGACAATAAATAAAAATCATTTATAATATGATGTCAATTAGTGATTACATTTTATGAAGAAAAGTAAAGATGGGCAAAGGGAAGACACTGTAGGGTTTTGTTTGTTGTTGCTGGGAGGGAGGAGAGCTGAATAGATATTCAATAGTCCTAAACAGAGTGAGGAGGAAAGGTCTCTCAGTGAAGATAACATTTGAGTAGAGATCTGAAGAAAATAAGAGAGGAGGTGATAGAATATTCTGGAGTGCAGTCATACAATATGTAACCTTCAATTAGTATAATGTTTTCTAGGTTCATCCATGTTGTGTCATTATCCAGAGTTCTGATTTATATTTTAAAAGGCCATTCTTGTTGCTACACTATAATTTCATAATAAGGATTATGGAAACAGAAAGAACAGTGAGACAGAATGCTGTACCCTTGTGGGAGATGATAGAGGCTTATTCAGGATGACCGAGAAATAGAGAGAAGGGAACAGATTCATGATCAATCTAATCTATGTAGTTATCTAGATCTGTCTATCTAGCTATAATCTGAGTTTATGTATGTATATAGAGAGAAGCACATAAGTATGTGTGTGTTTATGTAAATTGGATGACCAACAGTGGTGCATCTGGGCCAGTCTGTAAACAAAGTTGTGACTGATTTTCAGTGAATTTCCCTCCTCTTGTGTTGCTCTCTGAGCCCCCTAGAAGCCAAAAACCATTCATCTCCAGACATGGTCTAAAAGTCAAGAAGCAATTACTGATGAGAATTTTTAAGTATTAGCAGTGACAAATTCACTTTGGAAATAGTGCGGAATACAAAGATGACTGCCTTGTAGGACAATATTCAATTGAATGTTTAATTCAGGTTTTGCTTAAAATACCACTCTTCTCTTCTTTGTTTACACAGGATTTATGGCACAAATGTCTCTCTGCTAACTTCCCAACAAACATTCACTATATCAACCAGGTATCCAGCATTCTGCCAAGCACTGTCAGTGGATAAAGATGGTAAGACATGGCTCTGCTCTTTAATCTACATTTTAGTACTGATACAGGAAAAATGAGGCCTTTTAAACTTGGGCAAAGGCAGAGCCCCAATTGCCTACCAGTTACTATATTGGTTCTGCACCGTGCACACATTTACAAGACTACTCAGGTTTAGGGAGCAGCAACATTAGTATTTATTTAACAAACAGGGAAAAAGCAAAGAATTACTGAAGTCAACATATGGCCGTTTACCTTACTTAAAGCAATGTCCAGTCCTTTAAGTCCCAGAAAAGTAACAAAGGTGGCATCTTCCCACCACTGATGAGGTAGAGCTCCTCTTCCAAACAATAGGCCACGTTTCCAAAATGGCGTCTTCCTTCTTCTGCAGATGCACAACAGCGAGAGTGTAGGCCAGGTTCCAACTCACGAGGATGACACAGGACGCAACTGGAAATGCTCCCAAAACTGCTGTGATGCTCCAGCACAGCAACAGGCCAGCAAAACTGCAAACAGCAACTACAGCGGCCAGACAGCCCATCAGACTGCACTCAGCATTTTGGAAGGTGCCTGCTTCGGGCCTCTGCCTTCTTCCTTCGGCTGCAGCAAAAACAAAACTGGGAGCAGTTTCCTTCGCTCGGCTACTTGCAAAGCCTCCAAAGTCGCTGGTCCCAAAGTCACTGAAGCTTCCAAAAACACTCAATCGGAAACTCTATATCCTGGCGGTTCAAAAACTTCTGGCGTCTGATTTCCAAACTCTCAATTTTGGCGGCTACATTTTCTGCCGCTGATTCCTCTATCCCTACATCATGACAATTCTTTTCTCCTTCTCCTTCAGTCCCTTTTATTTCTCATCAGACTCTCCACCTCAAACTGCAAACTTAGCATTTTCCCTGGGGCTATTCATTCCCATCAGCAAACCCACTCCAGGGGGCACAACCTCCGCTGGACTTTGGACACAGCCGGTTACAGTACAAGTTATATACACATGAGACAATGGGGAAATAATTTAAGACCAATTAAAAATTAAGCCCAGAGCGCTGAATTCTAAACCTGCTGTTTTTTTTTAGCAAAATGTTGTTAAAATACTATTGTGTTGCAATTAGTTGTTAGTTTCATTCAAAGTAAATCCACTGTGACAGATATTATTTTCCAAGGATAACTGCAATAATATTTCCTATCCCACATCCTCTTCCAGAATCATTTTTTATATTATTTTCTTTTTATTTATTTTTAATTGAAGTAATATTGGGATACACTCATCAGTTATTACCTCTGCAGTGCACCCACCACTCACTCACCCACATTTCAGTACCATAGTCCATTGTGCTTCCTTCCTTCTTTGTTCTTACCCCTCCCTCACCCCTTCCCTGTTTGGTGCCTCAGTTCTGTAGTCAGCTATAAAGGGTTAGTTTTTAAGCTTGTCTAGTTTTTAAGCTGAGTCCTAACTTAGTTATTTTATATTCCACATATTAGTGACATATGGTACTTGGCTTTCTCCTTCTGACTTACTTCACTGAGCGTGATCCCTTCCAGCTCCAACCAGGTTGCCTCAAATGGCTTGAGTTCATCTTTTTTATTACTCAGTATAATATTCCATTGTGTATGTATACTACATCTTCTTCATCCACTCACTCTTTCAGAATCTTGCTATCAGAGATAGCATTTGTGTTCCCTCCCCCTTGAACTTAGGTAGGCTTTTGAGACAGTCTCAACCAAGAGAGTAGGGGAGATTGACTCAGAGTAGCTTATTATGACTTCTGAGGCAAGATCATAAAAGTACCATGTATTTTTGCCTTGAGTTTTTGGAAAGTTTGTTCTTGGCAGCAAACACACTGTGAGAAAGCCCATCCAGCCTCTGGATGGGACTGGGTAGATTTTTGCTATGAAGCCATGTCCAAATGACAATGTGTAAGTAAAATTAATGTTTTTTAAGCCACTAAGTTTTAGCTGGTTTGCAGCTCAGCAATAGAGAGCTGGAATATTTTACAATGCTAGCACTTTCACTGGTTTTCAGCTAGGCATTCTTAAATAGGAGAAACCAGGGAAGTGAACATAACCCGCAATCTGTCTTAATTAGGCCGAATTGCACAAGAGTCATTGTTACCAGTGTGCTATTTATACAAATAAAATGATTTTCTAAATACTGTGCAGCAAAATGAGTTTGCAGATGCAGAAAATACTTCTCTATAGTTTTGTGAAGATTTGAATAAACCCAGTGGGAGTAGGTCTTGAATGTTAACAACATCCATTCAATTGAACAAAGGGAACAGATTTTTCATGGCATAGGGCTTAGAGAAGGGGGAGGTGAATAATAGTTGGTAAAGCCAGGGAAGTGTCCTAAAGGAGGTAGAACTTGGACTACATGTTGAAGAAAGGGTTGCATTTGGACTGGCAAAGAGGATTAAGTAAGGGAAATACTATGCCCAGATGACACATGTTAGGATGAAGGCTCAGAGTCTTTTTCAGACTAACTTATCTGGAAGAGAGGAGAGACCTCAAGGAGTGAATGAAAAGATGTGGACAGATTGCTTACAAAGATAAAATGTAAAGGCCTTTACTACTGGTTTGAAATCTGGATGACAGTTGTAGTTGCTGTCAATTTGCCTGTTGTATATATGTGAATTAATGAGGAATCCAAATAAATATCTTTTCCATGGATTTTTTCTCTTTCTGCTTCTGTGATATACAACAGCACACTTTATATCCTAACTTAACTATTTTGTTTACCAATTTTTGAAAAATACTTGTTTATATATCTAAAGTAAATTCAGTATTTCTGTAACAGGAAGAGTCTAGTGGTTTGAATTAAGTTCTCAGTTGTCTTGGTTTTCCTTATTAATCCTAATATCTTAATTAAACATCATTTCCAGTGGTACACATGAGCTGATAGTTTCATGGAGTTTTAGGAGTACCGCCCCAGTTTTGTTAACCTACCTGAGTTTCTCCTCACCTGCATTCAGAATCCTATTCCTTGTCTCAAGTTATATCTGCTTGTACTTCAGTATTCACACATTTGTTTATTTACCCAGTAACTGACATGCTTTGTGTACCCCCCACCCCGCCCCAGTCTCCAATGTCTGTGACCAAGGGCCAGAAACAATGATGTGTTGGTCTCTGAGAACAGATATCCATTGCCAGGTTCTTTTGTAAATGGCTCTTCTCTTACTATTCAAATTCTAAATCTAATGAGATCTACATGTTGCAGGACAAACTACAACTCAGATGAATCTGAATTGGAGAACACACTTTATATCTATGGACAACTGTGTTTCTCCAAACTGAATTCCAGGATACAACAGATGCACCTTGTGTTAGACCAGAAGCATTTCTTTGATACATATTGTATCACATCCCCAATTTGGCAGAGCCTCTCTATGGAGGGGCATAATGGAGTGTGCTCCCAGCTCCTGAGAGCAAAGGGAGCAGAAGGACTAGAACTCCACATGCCCACTTTTCTCTCCAAACTCCCAAACAGAGTGAGAGTTCTGAGAAGAGTCAGAAGTCTTACATCTAGAGACCTGCTTGCACATAAAACAGGAATAGGCAAATTATAACTTATGGGACCAAATTTGGCCCATCCCATGTTTTTGTGCAGCCCCAAACTAAGAAGAGTTTTTACATTTCTTGGTGGTTGAAAAAAATAAAAAAGAACAATATTTTGTGACACATGAACATTAAATGAGATTTAAAGTTCAGTGTCTATAAGAGTTGTGTTGGAACACAACCAAGCCGATTTGTTTACATGGTCTGTGGCTGCTGTCACACTGTGAGGGCAGAGCTGAGTATTGACAACAGAGACTGTATGGCACATAAAGCCCAAAATATTTGCTGTTTGGTCTCTCACAGAAGAAGTGTGCCAACCCTTGAGAAAGGAAACATCCAGATCAGGGAAGAAGCATCCTCTCTGGGAATCTTACTGGAGATGGAATGTCATTCTGTTTCTGTCCTTCCGTTTCTATGGGGTCCTTGCTCAAAACCAAGCAGGCCTCTTGTTACTTTCCTTAGCCTTTTTACTGGTTAATCATCATTTGTTTTCTGTTTAATGTTCTTTGCAAATTTTCACCTATTTTTTCTGCCCGAACTTCACCATTTCACACCCAGAATCCTACGACCATTTTCCAGTTAGACGTCTTAATTTCACTACCTCCACTTTTATAATTTTACAATTGAAAATAACTTTCGAATTTCCATTCAATCCTCTCCTTAGCCCAATGAGAAACTCTTACTCTGTGAGACAAAATGTCTTTCTCAAATTTGCAAATTTAACCTGTGATAAAATAAGGCTAGACCGCAAATCTCCAAGGAATAGTTCAGTGATACTCAACCATGACCTGTTCTCTCTTCACATCGCCCTTCACATGAAGTTTTCAAAGACACCTATTGATCAATTAAAGTTTATAATCTAGACCAGGGATCAGAAAACTATAGTTTCTGGGTCAAGTTTTACTGCCATCATGCTTTTTGTCAGGTTTTGTTGGAACACAGCCAAGATCATTAGCTTCTGTTGCACTAGTATCTTTGGCAGACTTGAGTAGTTACATGAAAAACTGTATGTCTCACATAATCTAAAATATTTGCTATCTAGTTCATTACAGAAAAAATTGTAGGTCCCTAACCTAGACTCATTTAAAGTACTCTGTCTTACGCTCACCACGTTCTATGGCACTGTTGGCTAGTCATTTCTTATCCACTCTTAACTTCTACAGTAATAAAACCTTTAATTCTTTTTTTTTAAGATTTATTTATGCATACAAGTTGGGGTACAGGCCAGAGGCGTGGGGCAGAGAAAGGGCTCACCAGACAGAGCAGGGAGCAGAACAGGCAGATAGAGGGAAATACACTCCTGAGGGGAGCAGCGGGCAAGGCAGGAGAGGTCTGCGGCGCCATGGGGGAATCTCCCCCACCAGGTGTCGAACTTGCATTGCCACTGCCGACAGCTCCAAAGCGCAACGCTTAACCACTGTGCCACCAGGGAGGCCCTAATTCTTTTTTTTTAAATTAGCTCCATACATAGCAACATGAAATGAAGACATTTCTCAGCTTCCCTTGAGTCTTGGTGTGGCCATGGGATCATGAGAATATAGTGAAGTTATATATGCAACTTTCAGAGAGTGTCCTTGATGGAAAGGAATGTGCTCTTCTCTTCCCGTTGCCACCTTCTTTCTAGTTAGATTGTCACCAGGTAACTGGGAAAGCCAATATGATACAATAAGACAAGTTTGGATATGAAGTTAATTTACATTTAATATTAGCAACAAGATGGGAAGATCCTATGTCCTTGACATCAAAATGTTTCTGCCAACCCCAGACCACATACCTCTAGGTTTTCACACAAGGGAGAAATACAATTCTATGTTAAACAAGATACTCTGTCACTTGTAATTCTCCCTAATAGATAGACTTCTCAATAGGAAATTTTTCGTGCGGACAAGCCGGTATCTTTATAGTTTGCTGAATTGACTATGCCTATTTCCAGACCTCCATTCTTTATTTCATTATAAGTTCATGCTAGACTGCCCACTCTCTCTCCATTTGACAACATTTTATAAATTACTCACTGAAGTCTGATCCACACCCTGAAACATTTTTCATCTCTTTTCCTATTTAAAATTAAGTTCAATATATTTGAACTGAGATTGTGTACTGTATTGCAATCTTTGTTTCACAAGTTTGGTCCTTCATGCTCAACGGAAATGTAGAATTTTAAAGGGTCATGATCATTGCTTTTGTTTTGCATTATTTCCAGGCTATCCATACCTTAGGTAACTACACAATACTCAATTAATTTGTTTAAATATATTTGGGCAAAAATAAGCCATACTCATACATGAGCTCCCAGGTTCTCATTCTTTAAACTCAGAGTGTCTTCCAACACCTGAAGCATAATGGGAAAACCAGCCAAAGGAAGCTCTGCATCAGGATAGGTCATTTGAAGCTGTAGCTGATAGACATTTAAGAAAAGAGTTAGGTTCTGTCTAAATGAAGCTATCCTGAGACAATGCACATTATTGTCATGTATGATAAATTGGACAGAAGTATCATGCATCTCACTGAAGTAAGTGGGTCTAATCCACATTCCAGTTCTTCTTTTATTATTTATGAGATGCTTTGAGGCTCTGGAATCTACACAGTCATACTTTCTGCCTAAGTAATAGCACATTAGACAGATATATTTGAACTAAGGAACAAAAAGCTAATCAGATACTATTTATACTTGTCCCAATTCATGAAACAAATAGAAATGTACTGACTTGTTAAAGACTTGAATGTCAAAGCTCAAACATTTCCTTAACCAGTATCCAGGCATTTTGCTCCCTCTGGCACTGCAGGAGGTATACTAAATCTTGTTTATCTGCAAGGTTATCAGGCCATTTATGTAAACCCAACCTGCAGGTCTTAAATGGTGATATGTAGTCTGTCTGTTCACATTAGCTTACAGCAACAATGTTCTTAGCACAGTTTTACAAATGAATTGATTCCACTGTCAGCCAAAAGTCTACCTACAGACAAAAACCAGGAGGGACTGAAGGAAAAATCCAGTGAGAGCCATAGGAACATGAGCTCATGAAGGATGCTGCCTCCAATTCTTTGTACTTACTTGAGATAGCTCTACGGCCACCTCCCCGGGGAGACAGACAGTTGTCTATCTGCAGAGGGGGTAAGATTATGGAAGAAGCAGAAAGTTGTCATATGGCACAGGAACAGAGTGACTCTCAAGTCTTTTGTTTATTTGAGTAAAATTGTTCCTGTGCACATTCCCAAAGACTTAGTCTTCCAGTTTTAATGAACATTTTGTGCAAGTATTTTTTGATTTTTTTCAGTTGCTGATTTTTAAAAAATTCTTATCAGAAATGTTCTCTTTCTCAAAAAGAATGTCATTAAATCATGCCTACTTGCATCATTCCATCAGCCTTGGTATGAGAAAGAAATCTTACTCCTTCACCTTCCTGCCTTCAGCCCAACCTGCCTGTTGCTAGAAAAGTTGTAGTCCACAGATACTTCTTTCCTTAAATTTCAATCCCCTGGTAACCATAAAAATGGGAGCAAAAGGTATTACCTTTTATTAAAAGTTCTCTTAGGTGTCTTGAGTCATCTCTGCATTTTTGCCTTAGATATGCTATTACAGTCCATTCCCCCATATTTCTCCTCCCAATCTTCAGGGGCTTCTTCAATCAGGTGAATTTATGTTATCCATTGAAAACACCATTTCCTCCTTCATGTGTCCTCCCCTAACTGATTATGGTAGGAAAGTATGATTAAAAACAAACTTGCCCAATCCAAAAGTTATCTCCAAATATAATAGAGAAAGAATAGTATTATTGAATAAGCATTAAATTATAATATGATGTGCATCATGGATAATTCCCTAAGAGCTTACAAGACAGAAAGAAATCTCACCCTTTTATATAACCTACCAGATACAATCCATTCCATGTATGTTTTCAGGATAAACAAAATCGCATCTATAAGTAAGAGAAAGTGATAACACCATTTGTCATACATACTTCATCCGGGCAACTGGAGGGACCATGGGTGCTAGATCCCTGGCTTTCTCCAAAGGAAAAATTCTCCTCATAGCTTTGTGACAGGAGGCAATTTTATGACCTGGAGCAGAGCACGCATCAAAGTTAGGCTCCTGTCCTCCACAGAAATTGAGATGATACATTTCAAAAAGATGGTTCTCACACTTTTAAGAAAGACACCACTGGGTTGCAAAGCTCACAAAAGGCCTATGTAAGTTTTTAAAAGGATTTACAAAATTTAAAAGAGAAAAGAATGAACTTACAAGTATACGATGATAAATGCACTACAAATAAGGATGGAAAGAAGGCTCTCCCTTTATTTTCTACAGTTGAGAATTAGGCCTAAATAAACAGAAACAAATGTTTAGACTATCAGACCAAATTAATGGTTACCAGAGAGAAGGAGGAAGGAGGTGGATAAATCCAGTACAAGGGAACAGTTGTATGATGGACAGAATTGGACTTTTAGTGGTAAACTTACAATAGTAGGCACACCTGTTGATTTATAATGATGCACCTCTGAAACATATAACGTGGTAAAACAATGTTATTTCAATAATAATAAAAATACAAAATGAGCATCTCCCATTTTCTCCTCAGTCCTGCAGAGAAATGAATGAAAAAGTTAATATTAGTGTTTTGTTAACAAATAAATAGGAATACTATTCCATCTGAAAAAAAAATAAGTATAATTAATAAATCTTATTCCACTATAGAAAAATGCTAATATACAGTAATGGTGGAAACAGAGTACAATGTTTGTTGCCAGGGCTTGCAATGGGGATTGGAAATTTGTTTGTCAAAAGATACAAACTTTCAGATGAGTGAATTCTGGAGCTCTAATGCACCACTTTGTGATAATGGCCAATATTACTGTGTTAGATCCTTCAATCTTGTGAAGATATTAGACCTTAAATGTTCTTACCACAAAGAAAGAAATGATAATTATGAGACATGATAGAGGTATTAGCTACCTGTGGCAATCATAGATGTGCAAATATAAATAGATCAATACGTGGGCGGCTTAAAATTACACAATGTTATATATCAGTTCTATCTCAATTTAAAATAATAATAATATTTTTAAAAAGAAAAGCTTCAGATAGTTCTTATTTCCCTCCCACCTGCCACAGGGCTTGAAAGCAGAGCACTAGGCAGAGCCAGGAGCTTCAGGAGAGTCAGCAGAGATCACAAACTCGGAAATCTTTAAGTTACAGGGCACTTTCAGGACGGGAAGACTGGAATAGGAAGCAGATATCCAGGGATCTCTTCCTCCAGACACAGGGCTTGATAGGTTAAAAGCCAAAGGTGAATGTAGGTGAATGACAGGTGACTGACAGCAATAATTAAACATAAAGCTTGGTTGGAGACTGTGTTTTCTGAACAGCATTTGGACCCTTGGAGTTGATAAAATATGAATTTCTAAGCACCTGCAGATAAACTGGAAAGTCTACAAAAGATGTTTTCAAGATTTCCTGGTAGGGGAGCAGCGCTGTTTGGCAGCAGTGTTCTGTCTAAAGAGCAGATGGTCTAAAAGTAGTGTCTAGAGCACAATGGGGAAGGGTGGAAAGATGGGAAGGCAAGATAAAAGCACACAGGGATTTTTTTTTAAAGGAATACGTTTTAATAAACAACAAAGAAAAAATCAAAGAGATGTGATGTCTAATAAAAAGATTTAAGATGCAAGATGGACTTTGGGATACATAAATGCTTTGGGAACACACTACTGGCAATGTCAATCTTTTATAACCCTATCCGCTTGAAAGAAATATACCCCAAAACAGCAAAATCATAGAAAATACCAGCTCACTTGTATGTAATAAGGAACATAAAACAAAGGAAATAGCAGTGACTCCTATTCTTAAATGAATTCAGTTTCACCTGATAATTATTAGGAAATTAAGTCTTTCCAGTGATGACATCACATTCAGGAGGTTAACTGCTGATAACTTGCTTGTGGAGAGTGCCATAAGAAAAACAGTAATTCCTTGACCACCTACTGTGAGTCAGTCAGGAGGCTAAGTACCCCAAACATCTTATCTCAGAAATGCTCAAAATAATCCTGGGAAGTAGGCATTACTTACATTTTATAGATATGGAACCTGAATTTCTGATAAACAAAATGCCCTGAATTCTATGAGTAGGAAATAGTGGAGGCAGAATGGAAAGTGGGGGTTGCTGGGCACAAAGTCCACTGAATTCTCACATTGGTTTACAGTACAGAGTCAGTGAATTATGTTTTTCCATAGGATTCTACTGTATAGTTTAATTCTAAATCATTATGAGACAAAGAAGCTTTCTGGTTATTCCTTTTGTCATTTCACAATTAATCATTGGATGGCTTTAATCACCCAATTATCTTCAAAATAGAAATAACTCATTCTAATTTCCCATGTTCTATTGAATCAGTGGACTCCAAGTGTTTCCATAACTTCTATAGAACAAAATTTTTGATCATAAATAAATGTATATTTACCTATAATTTTAGTATATTAACATATTGTATGCCAATAAATTAACATAGTGCATACATTTAACACATATCCAAAGGGAATATTTTTAAATGAGATTAAATAAATATCTTAAGTATAATATTTTCTTTTTTTAAAGATTTATTTATTTATGCATACAAGAGCTGGGGTTTAGGCCAGAGGTAAGGGGTGAGAGTGAGAGGATTCACCAGAGACAGAGTGGGAAGCAGAACAAGCAGAATGACTGAAATACACTGCTGAGGGGAGCAGCGGGCGGGACAGGAGGGGTCTGCTGCACCATGTGGGAAGCTCCCTGGCTGGGTATCGAACTCATGCTGCAGTGGCTGCAGGTAGTGGCTGCAGGTAGCTTCATAGTGCTGAGACTTAACATGCTGTGCCACCTAGGAGGCCCTTAAGTATAATATTTTCAGTTCTTTTAAGTTTTATTCAGTAACATTGTCTAAATATATTGAGTGCGATATAATTGAATGTGCTGCCTTTAAAGAAAATGTTGGCTTAGTATTTAGTTATGCATGAATTAGATTCTAGGTCACTTCCTAAATTCAGTTTATATTCATATCTAAGTGAGGCATCTTTCATTTGGCTACGGCAGACATCAAAAGTAAATACTGAACTAGTAAATATGCATTTCCCTGATTTCAATCAAGTATCCTTGAAAACTCATTAGAGTGCATCTTGTTTATATTTTTAACAAGTGAGTTCAAATAGCCAGTAAAATACAAAATATGAAACACCTGTAAACAGTTTGATTATTGTTTCCAAGTTTCTTAAATGTTTATTTAAATAAACTGCATACATGTAACTTAAATGACAAATGTTCATATTTAATATCTTGTTTCTATACCACAAAAAGGCAGTTATTTTCTCACTTACTCTTGATACAAAACTATATTGAAAAACTGTGAAGTAATTTGGTAGGTGCTATCAGGTCTGATGAGATGTTCACTGCTTTTTAACCAGAGAATGTCTTTGACCAAGAGCTGCTACCAGACGCATCAGCTCCCACACTCTTTCATGGTGCACGTGTTGCTTACATTGCTGACCATTTTCAAGCTACGATCACCATATTAATATTTTAAACCTCTATCTTATTTCCTGGCATGTATTTAATTTAACCTCAATCATACAATGTGTAAATCCATTTATCCAGCAACATTACTGAGTAGCAAGTCCCTGATTAGACATGAGCACACCATGTGCCAGCCTATCCCTAGAGCACAGCTTCAGACAGAAGACATCCTGATACAAAACTCAGAGATCACATGGGATACCCAGAGCCCACTTAGCAATGACAGTGGAAAAAAAAAAAAGAAATATAAATAGAAGTTCCAGTATTTCCTTCCTATACAACAGTAAGTGTCCACACCCTCTGGATGGGTCACCAGAGACAATTCCAATTAGATGCTCTACCAACACCCTGAAACATCTTATCCAAAACAGAACATACTTCTATTTCTGGCTTATTTGGGCCACAAACTAAAATGTATTATAAAATGTATTTATAATATTCTGGTTTTAACTCTCTTCTCAAAAGAGAATGAAGGAGCTTAATAAAAAAAAAATAGTAGCCAAAATTAATTTACATGTATTTAAAATATTTATTTTCTTATTTATCATTAAATATTTAAAGGTACATGTCAATAAACAAGAAACATGTCATTTCCTGGCAATACACTATGCCAGGCAATGAAATGCCAATTCAAACTAAAATGTGAATGCCCTTAATCTATAATGCATGTTTGTGATCTAAAAAATATGATAATCACCTACAAATAGAATTAAAAGAATTGATTTCATTAGTAATCAAATAAGCACAACTTTAAAACAAGACTCTCTCTTGGTCATGCTAAACATTTTAAATGGAACACTCCATAGTAATAACAAAGAAAACATCTTTTATCAAGGATTATTTGACAAAAATTTCCAAGAATATTAGAAATTTTTGTGTCATTTTAAACTATGACTAACAATGTCATTCCCATGAATTTATTTTAAAGAAATAACCTTTATGCACCAAAATATTGATTTAAAAATTAGTCTTGTAATAACTGGAGATAATTTAAGTACTTAACTTTAAATTAAGGATTAGGGAGGGGACGCCCCCAAAACATGGCGGCGAACAGACGCTAGGATCAGTCTCTCCTGCAAAAAATCGATTCTTGGAGAAAAATATCCCTAACTTTGAGAGCTGTCTCAACGAGAACCGGATACCCTACGCAATACAATCGACCCTGGGGTGCTTTGGACTTATAAATAAACTGAAGAGTCGGAGTAAAGAGAAGAGAGGGGAC